>CM070034.1:170438393-170455899 GCA_036250615.1 Ptychadena robeensis
CCCCCCCCTCATCTTAATATTGGTAGCACATCCTTTGAAATCTCTTTCTATTACAATCAATTAGGCTTGCATATCTCTTCCTTTCACAGCTGTTTCTCTAAAGCAGTGGTGGGCAACTGAGTTGATATGGAGGGCCACAAGTGTGGCCCTCGGCACCACTAAAAGGGCCGCACATAACATTTTCAATCTATACTGTAAGTATTTTATAATTTTACAAATAAATTACAGCAGGCAGAGCTAGAAGACATTTTTAAATAACAAAACTTGTTTTAAATTATAATTCAAGCATATTTATGTCCCTCATGGATATCATCAAAGGCTCAAAGGGTAATATGCTTTATTTTCAGGTTAAGTGCCGCAATAAATATTATACAAGTACCCCCCATTCATTGGTGGAACAGTGGGAGCATAGACCCTGTCCACTGACCCCTCGCCAACACTAGAGGAGAAGAGTAGGGGGACTTGCTCATATGCCTTCTGAGTCGTTGATTGGCTTTTACGTACGCCTATCACGTAGGTTTATCACCTCTCCTCCTCTTCCCACTCTAAGAAGTTCCCGAGCGAGATACATATGCTCTGTGCAATAACAGGTTTTGGGGACCACAAAGAATGCCCAAAGGGCCGCAGGTTGGGCACCTGGGCTCTAAAGGATCGATGTTTTGCCGATATGTTCCTTCGATCGACCACAGAATCGATATTTTGAAGTCAATTTGGATCGACCACAATCAAAATCAAACATTAAATTGATCGGGTCGTGAATGGACATGTTGGTAACTGCCATTCGATATTTCACATCTACATAATGTTTTGTTGGTTTCCATCTGGCAGCACTGGGTTTTTTTCAGCACAAATAGAAATAATAACTATTGTGATAGACAGGTCATCTGCTACTGTGTAAATGGACCCATCAGGTGTATCCTGGAAGGAATCCAGGAGTATGTTGGCCAACAACAATAGATTGTTGTGCAGTTTTGTTTAGTTTTTGTTTTGGGATTCTAGATTCTGGGATGGGGGAAGGAACTGGGTGGGCCTTCCCATTCTATCCAGGAATTACACCTGATGGACATCAGGGAGGTGGCTGGGTGTGTCTTAATAAAAGAGACTGAAGCCACTCAGTCAGGGCTCCCAATGAGGTTGGAGACAGGGCTGCTGGGTGCAGCAAACACAGGGCACACAGGGAGTGTGTGGCCCCAGGCTGGTGGCTGCTAGGAGGCAGGCCAGTACGGTTTCCTAAAGAAGGGATCCACTGTTTGATCGGTGCCAAGCCAGGAGGTTTGGCATTGTAAGGACTTTTGTTTCAATTCATATTAATCCCTGTGAGTTCTGTTTGGACTATTTGTGTGTGCAAATAAACGTGGGCAGGAGCCCTAAAAGGTAAACAATCTTGTGGATTCATGTTTTTGGAGCACCGTTTGAGCTGAACCCCCACACTATACTGCCCCATAGGGGGAAAAAATGATCAATGACCCGGGGATGTTAAGAGGGGAGGAGGGAAAATACCCACCACGTGTGAAACACTTAAGTTAAGCATTTCGTTTATCCTGCTCATTTAAGGATCACTAGACTAACTACCAACATATATGAAAAGATTGTCTGCATTTGAGTGTCGAGATGTTGGCACGTTGATCTTTCTGTACGACTCCAGTTGTTATATAGTCTTATTACCAGTCCCGCTTGCGGATCCTAATATCACAGCAAAGCCCTATGGCACCGGCGTAATACAACCCAAATTGCATTTTCCAGTCATTCAGGCTACAACTACAGCAACATTTTTATAACGTCTCCTGACTTGCCATTCATCATGAAACGCCTTTCAGGACACTCTGCTTGAAGATTTGTATTGTTTGTGTCAACACATCAGTTTAGATCAGACACTAATAAATGCATACATTCTGGGCACTTTGTCAAGACTCACAGATCTTATTATGAAAATCTGGAACTACTTACCGAATATTTGTTTACTGTCTAAATAACAAGCCATCTGGTCATCAGTCATGTGGCATACGTTAAAGAGGACCTGCTATGCAGACCGCAACATTAACAAGCATAGAATCGTATCTGCCCCATAGCTTGTTTCGGAATTATGGGAACTGCAAGCTTTGATACATCATCATCATAAGTATTGATACCTCCAGGGATGTAGATAGACATTTTTGTCAAAATGTGGTCTTCTTCCGCTACAAACAGCCTTGCTTAACCACTCTGGTAGTATACCCTATGCCACACTCCGGAAGGCTAAATACCGGCATTAAATACAAGATTCAAAATGCAGAATAGGCTTCATGTGATTTTCTATGCCTACAAGTTAAAGCCAAATTAGCTGAACATCACCTCCCACAATGTAGAGCTTATTGTTTTATAATGTGAATGGAGGAAAAAGACTTGCCCATATACTGCGGCACAAGAATAGAGATGAGCTCCAGGAGCAAATCCTCTCAAGTCCCAAGAAATTAATAAGCAACGAACCCTTCAACTAGTTTAACTTCTAATTTGTTCCTGCATACCAAAACCAAGAAATCCATGGCAGAGTACATACCAAAACAGGTTGTACATTACACTACTTATGGAGAGACACATTTTACAATCTGGCGCTAACAACTTAACCATGACCTATTGAGGGTTGAGTGTTTGTCACAACTTTCTTTATTGCAATGCAGAATGCAAATAAACCCCACCATGCTATCTTAATAGCTTCAATTCCCTTCATTGGCCAGTGTGTTCAGAGAATGGGTACTGCTAGTGCCAGTACAGCTAAAATCTCTCTTTTGACTGGCCTTTTGGCTGGGCTGGGGGGAATGGAACATATTTTAGCCTCCTGTGATGCATAGCTATTGCTCCAAGTATGTTCGGGACCCAAAAAATATAGTTATATATAGATTATTAAAAATAATATGTTTTTACACATTTGGACCATAAGACGCGCAGAACTATATATATATATATACCATATTTTTTAGGACTATAAGACGCACCTGACCATAAGACGCACCCAGTTTTTGGAGCAGGAAATCAGAAAAAAAAATTTCATTTGTTTAAATGAATGTGAAAAAATCTCATGCAGTACCGCTTTTCAGCCACTAAAATTGTGTCACTAGAGAGCAGACTTCAGCGTCTTTTCTTCCTCACACAGAGCACACAGAGGGGAGGGGGGGAGAACGGGGGAATCTGCACTCTGGTCTCCCTGTCCCTTCTCTGCTGCGTGTGTGAGGAAGCTGCTTGCCACTGCAGTTTTCTCCCCACACTCTGCATTGGCTATATTTGCGGGGCTCTGCAAATATAGCCAATACAGTTCAGCTCCCCACAGCTCTCCCGGCAGATGACACAGGCTCCTGTCTGACCATGGAGATGACACAGCTGATCTCCTCTCCATCACACAGCTGATCTCTTCTATCTGCCGGCTGATCCCCTCTCCTATCTGCCAAGAGAGCTGTTGGGGGAGCCAAGTTGCGATCACCGGCAGCCGCATGGACCATAAGACACAGGCACTTTTACCCCCCAATTTTGGGGGTGAAAAAGTGTGTCTTATGGTCTGAAAAACATGGTGTATTATATAAACTATAATGCATGGAGAAAACTTCATAGGTTCCTATCACTCCTACCTGAGCTGGTTGTACCCTCTTGTCTAACCAGTGGCGATTTAAGGCGTAGGCAACATGAGCGGTTTTCTGATGGCCAGGTGCCCCCCCCCCCCCCCCCCCGCCCCAATGCACTTGCATATTAACGAAAGAAAAGAAGTATGTCTCCCCAATCAAAGGTGATAGGGGATTAAGGGACTTTTCAGGTAGTACCAAGATTTCAAAAAAAGTATATATCAAGGTCAAGAAAATTTATTTAAAGTATAATCAAGTAAATCTTGCAGTTTTATCTTAGCATCATCAATTTATCAAGTGACCATAAATTTCTCCATCCATTCTCAACATGTTTCGCAAACAACAGTATTTTGCTTCGTCAGGAGATATATATACTGGAGATTTTCGATAGCCTCTGTGGGAGAGATCAACAGAAAAAGGTGGGTATAGTGATTCTGCGTATAATAATATGTTGTAAATAATATATGGTTCCATAGGACTTACTGGATTTTAGCCAATTTTCTTGGCTTTATCCTAGGTCCCAATTGGAGCTGTTTGGAGTTCCTTTGGGCTTCAGGTTTTTTAGGGTTGCCACTTGCGGTGGGTGAGCGCCTGGCTTGGGGCACGGGGGGTGTACACTAGTTATAGTTTCCTATTAATTTAAATAGATGATTAGTAGTGTCAATTTCAAGACAGATTCGTATTCTAAGTAATGTGGCGGGTTCTGGGCTAAAACCTGGCATTATGGATTGTGTTAAGTCTTTAATACTAGGTGAAAAAGAGGGGGGAAGAGATCGTGGATGTGTATGGTGTGGATTGATGTGTGGGTGTAGTGTGTGATAAAACATGTAAGTGATAGGGTAGAACAGTGTGTTTACTAGAGTGTGTCTATCTGTATCTTTTATGTGAAACAATTAGGTGTGTGTGTATGTGAGTTGGCCGTGAAGTATATGTGTGTTTTGGTGATGTGGAACTGTGTGTGAAGATTATGGGTCATCTGTGACTATTTGAGTGAAAAAAATGCATTTGTCGTCTGTATGTGTCTGGGAAGGGGTAAAAGTATTACAAATATCTAGGTGTGGGGACCCCAAGTGGGACCTCAAGGAATGAAAAAAATATCACAGAAAAATGAAGAGAAAAGAGAAAAAAAGTGTGTGTGACAAAAATATTCATTCTAAAAATGTGTACAAAGTGTAAGGGTGGTGAGTGTAGTCATGTAAATCATCATACGTCCATGTTTGGATCCATCCATCGATTCGTGAAGCAAATGCTAACAAACAACTCATTCAACTCGAAATGAGATGGATACATCAATTACAGGCAACCAGACCTCCAGGATTTAACGAAGCTTTAAATTTTAAATGCTTCCTTCCAGATTAAATTACTCTTAATTAAAAATTTAACTATCATAGAGGTAACATTCAAATTTTTCCTTTCAGGGCAAAAATCACCCAATACATCAAATACTCTTATTACTGTACAAACATGTTTATTAATATGTATCAATATGTTATATATGATATATGTATTTATGCAAGTTATTTAATTGTCTAAACATCATCTATGTTGGTACTGCCTGAAAAGTCCCTTAATCCCCTATCACCTTTGATTGGGGAGACATACTTCTTTTCTTTCGATAATTCTGTTTTATCACACACTACAAACCAAATGAAAAATGTGAATAGATCCCTTAAAACTCTGTCCACCGGCATAATAAGCCCCACCCCCGGAGAAAAGATCCCCAGAGGGGGTGCTCGTCCAGTACATCGATCTACCTAGGACCACCCCTGTCTCAAACACAGTAAATTTGTGAGGTCAGGTACTAATCATGGATGACAAGAACGAGTTGAGTAAAGTTCACAAAAAATCCTTTTTATTTTATTGCTTATAGGTACCCATAACTGTATGAATATACATTGGATTTATATCATTTAAGGCTACAAATGGTATGGATGATGTAATGTAAATTCTGTCCTTATGCAATGCTTTAGATTCACAATATATATATATATATATATATATATATATATACACACACACACACACACATGCACGCACACACACACACACTTGATGTAAAAAGTCTACACACCCCTGGTAAAATGTCAGGTTCCTGTGCAGTACAAAAATGAGACAAAGATAAATAATTTCAGAACTTCTTCCCCCTTATGGCTTATGTACACTGGTTGTTAAATGTCCCATAGGCGTAATTTGGTCGGTTTTTGGGCTTTAGGACCTCCATGGTTTCCTAATCTAGACGACCTGAGAACACCTACACTACTTTACGAGAAAAAACACCTAAGCCAGGCTACATTTTGCAAAAACACATCTGAAGTCTCCCAAAAGCATGTGGGAAAAGGTGTTGGTACTGGTACTCATCGGAGGAGCTCACTAAAAAGTTATGTGCACCCCTGATTAAAGATCAGTTCCTAAGATTAGTAACTTTTTGGGGGGCTGGAATTATGCATTTCGTAATTCTAAACACCAAAAAGAAATATATAAATAAATACATTATAAATATATAAAACAACTAAAAATACCTACTAATCAATCACTAGCAAACACAAGAAAATGAAACAGCCCGACAAGAATATTTTTAGATACCTGCATTGACACTCGTGAATACCCACAACGTGACATTAACAAAGCTACTTGAAATAAATTGGCATCATGCTACTTTTCCAATGCGAGCCACAGGATGCATCAGATTTACTAACCAGTGGGCTGCAAGCATACAAAAAAAAGGGAACCTTTACTAGGCTAGCATAGAAGTGATCAGAACACGCTGTAATTATCGTTATTGTTTGTGCAGATCTGAAAAGATGTAATATGTAAAAATTATTTAAAGGGAAATGCAGGTTGAGTGGACATAGATAGCCTTCTCCCCTACTCTATTTTGGGGTACAGACTTGGTATGTAACTATGAAATAATGACGAAATGAAGATGTTGTTCACTGTTTCGAAGCTGAGTATTTTGTTATAACGTATTTTTCAGACTATAAGACGCACTTTTACCATTAAAATCAATGGGAACGTGTCCCTGTGTCTTATGGTCTGAATATAAAAAATATATATGTGTCCTTACCATCCTGGGAGCAACCCAGAAATTTCTTACATCCCCTCCAGCCAAGCCAATAACCCACTGCCAAGATGGAGGTCTTATCTGCATTAGCACTAGCAGTACCCATTCTCTGAACACACTGACCAGTTTATGGAGAGATAAATTTTTCCATGAGTTGTGTATTTATATTACCATTCTGCATTGTAATAAATACATTTTGTGACAAAGACTAATATCTCCTCCCATAAAGTAAATAGTTGCTCGTGGGCTCGTGCCACATTTAAAATGTGTCTCTTTATAAGTTGGTCAGTGTGTTCAGAGAATGGGTACTGCTAGTGTATAGACACATGGTGAAATTTCAGCCCTGACACTCTGCTGCAGAGAAGACCTCCCTCCTGGCACTAGGCTTTTGGCTGGAGGAATATAGAGTGAATACTGCATGGTCCAGTCCTGACTACTTTGCTGGAACATTCTGTATATTCACTGATATCTGAATGGCTGTGTCTATGTTTTTTCCCCTAGTTTTCTTTCCAAAACTTTGGGTGTGTCTTATAGTCCGAAAAATACGGTAGTTTTGAAAATACATGGCGCCCAGTCCTGAAAAAAAGCCTATGTAGAGGAAATGAGAGAAATTAGTGAAATATATCTATTGTGGTGCTTGACTCTAAGTTCCTTGGATAGATCAAGAATAGTCATGTGTTTTTACTCTGTGGGCTGTAGGCTTTTTTTTTACTTGATTCAATACAATAGAACTGTTCTGGTACTGTAAACTCCCAAATTTGTTGGTGAGATGCTGTGCTATAATTTAAGATAGTGGAGGGATAGCTTTCAAAAGATATTTATATATATCATGGATAAACCATGGGAGCAATGGACCCACCATGCCACCATACATTTGCAAACCAAGGCTCAGAGTCTAAGGAGCCCCAGGTATTCCACAGAGCACCCAGCAAGGAGTGATGGGTTTTGATGCCGGAGACCCCCAGGTTGCGCTACCTAGCTACATTTACTGGCAGCGGCTAACACAGAAATTCCAAGATGAGGTAAAGAATCAGCAGGTAGAGGGGAAGTCAGACAGACAGTCAGGCAATAAGTCAGGGCAGGTGGAAAACAGGGTAGTAAGGATGGTCCAGGGGTCAGTAACAATATAGCAGATGGAAACAATCAGAGCCTGTGGAACAGAGACTGGAAGACCTCTTTGCTTCCTTAACCTCCCTAGCGCACTGCTGAGGTCCAGATTTCTGTACCAAAAGCGCACCATAGACTTTAATGGAACTTTTTATGTTGTAGGCCCATTACTTCATAAAATCTGTATTAATGTTTGAAACACACAATTATGTAAAGAAGAAATTTAATAAAAAGGTATAAATTGAAAGATGAAATATCTTAAATACTTCTTTAGTATGACAGATTGCAAAACAATATGTATTTATATTTGTTTATTGCAATAACATTTTAATTCAATTGTGTTTGTGGTTTTTTTTTTACTTTGAATTGTATTTTTGAATTGCTATCACTGTATCCAGAACAAGTCTTTTGAACTTGGCGCCCCGCCCCTGGTGTGATGTCATAAGCTCCATCACACTGGGGGTGAGAGAGTTAAATGAAAATGGGAGACCTCAGGGGCACCAAGGCCTATATTTTAGTATGTTTTTAACCTTTTATCCAATCTGAACACAGCTTTGTAAGCAGAAAGCCGTAATCAGTCCGATTTAAAAAGCCGTCTGTGCATCCCTCTGTCCCCCTCTGTCACTACTGATCTAGGAAAGGTCCTGGTCCTCTTAGGTTTGGGGAATGAAACAGCAGAACTGGTAGAGGGCACCGCTGCAGTTACAGATCTGGTCTGTCACTATATATATATATATATATATATATATATATATATATATATATAAAATCACCAATTATAACTTTCATCTAAATAGTCATCCTCAAAGAAAGAGGGCTTACCAAATATGTTGGATCCATCATGGTATGGTATAATTTCTTGAATGACATCAAGGCACTAAAAATTACTGCCTTAACATTAGGTAAAAATTTTCAAAAGATAATGGAAATAAAAAACCTTCACAGAACCTACAATTATGGCATAAAAGACTGGGTGAGTGTCAGGGATTCGGACAGGGGGACAACCAGAAAAGGCAGCACACACTCACACCAGAGGAATGTGGTGAAAGCAGGTTTATTAGGAACTTACTTTAACAGCAAACAAAACAGTCCTGGGGAACAGGTTCAGCTTAACTAGTCCAGGGAACAGGTTCAAAAATATCCACCACCAGCCTAGGTCAGGCTTAATTCCATATAACAATCTCTCTAAGTCGCTTGTGACTTGAGTCGCACGTGCCTTGTTTAAAGTGCCGATTTTAAGTGCAACGTGGGAATTATCCAGGGAATTGACCCAGGGATAGGACCAGGATGGCCTGATCAGAAAAACACCATGGACTGACCCCCTGCTGCCGACCCAACACAAACAGCACCTCAAGGTCTTCATTCAAATCTGGGACTTTATTACTTCCTCCCTTCTCTAGGCCAATCACTAAGCATACCTGACTTCTCCTTCTCTCCTGCCACTGATCTGAGTATTCATAGCTATCTGCATTCAGTAACTCCACCCATCATATCCCCATGTCTTGCTCTAGTTTGTAAGCTTTTACTATGTATCCCATCCTTCCTGCCTCCCCTGTTCGGCTAACTCTCCCTCCTCCTCTCCTGTCGACGCCTCAACTTCTCCCCAGTTACCACCCAACATGTGTACTCAGTTTCTCTTTTGCTGCACCTGTATCCTCTGCTCGCTTCTTTTCTGGGGACATCTCCCCTAATCCTGGGGGCCCTCCTCACTTCCATTCTCTACCCCTTCTCCGCTCTCCTCAAGAACACCCTCTTCCTAGCCCTTCTACCTATCCGCCGCCCCCCATGAAGGCGCACCACCCCCTCTCTCATGTGGACTCTGGAACGCCAGACTGTTTGGTAACAGCTGACCTCTATTATCCCAATCTCTCTCCTTCTAAGTCCCCCCCACCACCCGTCCTGGCTCTCACTGAAACTAGCCTCTCCTCCTCTAATCCTGCTCTGCTGCGCTCTAATCCTATGGAGCCTGCACTTCACATCACACCCCCAGACGCTGACACAGCCAGTTGTGGTGTAGGCTCCTCCGTCATCTCCCGCTTCACCTACAACTGTACTACACCCCCCTCCCCTCCTCCATTTCTCCTCATTTGAGGTACTCCATCGCGCCTGTTATTATCCCCTGCCCCTCCTGCGTTGGGCCTGTAATCTTCATCGCCCCCCCCTGGCCCTGCCATCACCCAAATTCCTCGACAAGCGGGTACAGCAAGGACGTAACTGGGGGGGGGGGGTAGTGGGGGGAACTTATCCCTCCTGGTCTCCCGACATAGGGGGTCTCATTTCTCACCCAGGACCTACCAGTCCTAATCCTTGTTGTGAGCGGTCTTCAATCTAGCCATGGGAATAACCCCTGCAAGAACCCTCCATCTGCCCAACTCCTATCTTTAACAGACTCCCTTGGCCTGACCCAGCCAAGATCACACACGCCCCCACCGACTTGCTGGACAACACACTTGACCTGGTATTCTCCAACTGTATTCAACCCTCGAACCCACCTTTGACACGTCTGCTTTCCCTCCTCCGTCTGACCACCCATACAAATCCTAACCTCCGACATGACAATTGCTTGCCCTTGTCCACCCCCCAAACCTCCCCTCCTGACGCTGGCACAGACGACCTCACCGCCTCCACAACTGGACCACTCTGCATTCTCTGACTCTTTACTCCCTTAGCCTCCCTATCTCGAATCTTGCATACCCCTGACCAGCTGCCTCTTCACTATCTATCTTCACCCTTCATCTATCCTAACTAAACTTAAAACTTGGCCCCTTCCAACCCTCCGCTCTCCGCCCCAGCCCAACCCCCGCCCTAGGCACGTAAGCAGCAAACGAGGTCCTCCAACGAGATGAGTGCCCCAAGGTATAGCCGTAAGTGAGAAGCCGGTCAATGCACTGACTTTCTCCTCTACAAGACCAAACTCCAGCAATTCATGCTGAGCTTACTGCTGCCTAAAACAACCACTTCTCCTACCTCATATCCTCACAAGCAATCCAAACCCTCACTCATGGCCAGCTTCTACCCCTTCAAGCTCCCTGCTCAATCCTAACATACACCCTCCTCCTCCAACTGCCACCATTCTCTGCCCAATAACCTGTTGGCCCCCATATACTTTCCGGATAAATTAAAGACCTCCGAATAGACATTTCTGCCACTGTCAATACCTCCCCTCCTCCTCGCCCAATCCCATCCTCAAATGTAAGTCTTCTCACCCCCCCCCCCTCGTCCAATCCCTCCTCCCTTAGCCTTTAATCCCCTACCCCCATCCTCCAATCCCACCCCCTGTACTCTTCCCTCACCCTCACTTTCCCCTCGTCAGTACTGGAGGAATCATCCTCTACTTCGCTCTCTCCCTCCACCGCACCTGTAACTTATTCCCCACTTGACCCTATACTCGCTGATCTTCTTAGACTTCCATTTTCTAAACTCTACCCTTGTGCCCCGGCACTACTGACTTTTCAACATCTCCCTCTCCTCTGGTAGCTGTCTTCCCACAGATCTTCTTATACAGCGCGCATAGGTACCTGCCCCATACTGGGTAAAAGCCATCGCTGGAAACCCCTCGTCTTCCCTTCAACTAACCGACCGATCTCTCTTCTTCCTTTTGTCTTCAAACTACCACCGTGCCCTCGTTTCCCAAAGACCCGGCTATCTTACTGTGAATTCCTCCTGACCCCCCTCCAAATCTGGCTTCATACCTCTCTATTCCCTGAGACGCCCATCATACAGTTGTCATGACGGGTGGGTGTCCGGTGGGCAATGCCAAGCCCAAGGAACATTCCCTACTTCTATCTCTTAGATCTCTCGCTCATCTGCCCTTGACACGGTGTGACCACCCTCTTCTTCTACAGACCCTCGCTCTATTGTATTTTCGTTACTCTGGCTCTTTTCGTTCGGATTCAGGTCCTCCTACTCCTGACGCGGGGGCAGACAGGGACCGTGCGGGGTGAGGAGAGAAGGAAGGTGTGGGGGGATGGGGGCCGGAGTAGGGACAGTTCTGCGCGGGTGAGGGGGTGGCAGTGGGGGGGGTAGGGCGGCGGTCAGGCACAACGCCGATGGGGTCCTTCAAATAGTGTAGAAATGCAACATCCTGGTCAAGGTGGTACCTGAGTTCTTCGCGTCTACGATAAGTTGAGACAAGGTAAGAGACGGTGAGAGGCGTGGGGTAGCGTTGTACTGGGTATGGACTCTAAATGTCGTTGGCCTGTGGGAGCTAGTGATCGGGGATTTGCTCAATGGGGTGTGGGCTGCGAGTAGTACATGATCGAGAGATGGTAAGAACGGTACAGGAGACCTATTTAGCGACGCGGAGAAGGGAAGGTGGGCCGTCGGCTCGCCGCGGGGAAGCAAAGGGAGAGGTCGGGGCCCTTTTTGGTGGCGGGCAGGGGGGGATGTAGCGAGAATTGTGGTCCCACAATTCTCAGTTCCTATGTGACCAGTCCTGACCGATTCATTCACAACTCAATATGAAGCAAAAGAACTCATCATCTTTCCTTCCATCACCCTCCATTCCATGCCTCCTCCCAACATCTCATTACATTAAATAACACAGTCCATCTCCCCCCATTTTCCACAAGCTCGCTGCCATTGGTGTCACCGTTCGACTCTGCCCTCTCCTTACTCCCCACATTCCGAACATTGCTAGAATCCTCCCACTTCCATCTCGCAACTCTCCAATCCGCCCCTTCCTCTCCCCAAGACCACCAAACCCTGTTAGGCGGCGGCTCTCATCTCTCTCGTCCTGACTACGTAACAATCATCTCTGCTGCTAGACTCATCTACTCCTCTACAAACCGCTCCTTATCTGCTGCTCCTCTCTGTGCAAATCTCTACTGGCTCCAACTGGTCCAATATTAAAATTTAAAGTTCTGTTTGCCTTGCCTTTAAATCACTCCAACACCTCCTGTCCTCCCTTACAACTCTCAACTTGGTACACAATACACCTACACCCCCTAACCGCCCTCTCGTGCTCCTCCAGATGACCTACTACTGACATGCACCGCTAATAACCTTACCTCAATCGCGACTCAAGGCTTCAGACTTCTCTAGGTGCCGCTCCACTCCTGGAACTCTCTCCCTCATCCCATTAGACTTTCGCCTACTTGTGGCAACTTTTAAAAGCTCTAAAAACCCACCTCTTCAAGCCTCTTCTACCCATCTTCTCATTCTTACATCACCCCCATGCCAGGACCCTCCCCCCCAACCTATTGTTCCCTTGTTCCCCAACCTCTAGATTGTAAGCCCGTCCGGGCAGGGGAAATTCCGGAAGAGGTCTGATACAGGACTTATGACTCCTCTGTGTCATATCCTGTACTGTGTGTTATTGTTGTTTTATCTCTAATGTATGTAGGGCAGCGCTGGCGGTATGGATGTTGGCGGGGGGGGGGCGATAATAAATCAAATGATCTAATAATCCACAACAGATATAAGCTAGGAGATTCCCGGACAACATCAGCAATGTTTCAGGAGCTGTGTGGGGGTGGGGCACACCTAGCAGTGGACGGAATATTATTTGACTCGCCTCCTGATTTGTAGTTTGTCTAATGCAAGAAATGAAAAGTCTTCCGAACCGTTCTTCAATGGTAGGTTTTTTATTATGTAATGCAAAGTGGCAATAGCACTCAAAAGGAAAATCGAACAATAACTTTTAAAAAAAGATAGGGCGAACTTGATTTGCATTTCATTGATGTGAAATTAAGTTTTTGAGACGTCCTCTAAGCAAAAAAAGACTTAATACTTGGTGGAAAACACCTTGTTTGTGCAAGCACAGAGGTCAAACGTTTCTGTAATTTGATGAGCGTCAAGTTTGGGCACACATTTTAGTAGGAATGTGGTTGCACGGCTACCTCTTGTGCAGATCATCTCTAAATCCTAAGGTTTCGAGGCTGCGCTTGCAGGGAGGGGGGGAAAGAAGGCGGATCTGGAGAGGACTTGATCTTCGAGGTATCACGTGCAAAAAGACTCAGAACCTCCAATAACCTAGCTGAGGAAAGGATGAGGGGACAGATTGACAGACTAGGTGGGTACGTTAATCCCTACTGTTTTAGCAACCTTGTTTTGCTTAAATTTCTCTCTAAAGTTAAGCTGGACCTAGTAAGCTAATTAGACGTGTCCGCCGCGATAGCGGACTGTGGTGGGACGGCGGAGAGAGTGAGAGGCGGGACTCAAAGGAGGATTTGACCAATGTGACTTGGGTGATTGGCATTAAGTTCTTCTTGAATGATAGAGGGGGAAGTGAGCCCGTCGAAAAGAGGAGGGGGAAATCGTCTATGGGGGGAAGAGGGAGAGAGAAGTGGTGGTGGGATTGATTTCCTTTATGCTTTAATGTTTTTTTTCTTGTTGGCTGGCTGGAAACAACCCTTACCACGACCCAATTTTCAGTTTTCAGGTGCTGTCAGAGGGAAGGAAGTTGTTCGGGGGCTCAGGATTTCACATACAGTGTTCGTCCGTCCTTTTCCATTATGCGATTAAGTGTGTCCTGTGCCCTTATCGAAAAACACCCCCAAAGCAAAAACGTCCCCCCCCTCCCCATGCTTGACGGTGGGACGTTGTTTTTGGGGTTCATAGGCTGCCTTTTTCTTCCTCCAAACACGCGGAGTGATTAATGCCAAAAGAGCTCTATTTTGTGCTTCACTCAGACACAAGCAGGGCCTTCTCCCAGTCACTCTCTGATGCTGTCAGAGTGTTCATGAGCTGGCACCTTTCAGACGGGAAACTGCACATGCCTTCTTGAGCAGGTGGGACCGCTTGGCGGAGCCCCTGCAGGATCCATTGCGGTGTAATGTGTTCCAATGGTTTCTTGGTGACGTGGTCCCGCTTAATTTTTGAGGTCCATTAACTAAGCCCGTCCCGTTTTAGTTCTAGGATCTTTTCACTCTTTCTCAGAACCATTGACACCCCCCACGAGGTGAGAACTCTGCTGGATCCCCAGAGCGCGGTCAGGGGGTAGTGTAATGGCGCTGGTGTTTGTGTGTCTCCTGATAATATTAAAAGAGTCTCATTTTCCGATAACAATCGAGCCAACATTGTCCCTTCTCTCCCAACTTCTTGCTAATTAATGGTTCGTAGCCCATTCCAGCCTGTGCAGGTCACGAATTTTTTCTCGACATCCTGGACAGCTCTTTGGTTTCCCATTTTGGAGAGTTTGAGAGTCTGCTTGAATGATTGATTCTGTGGATCAGGTGTCTTTTTACAGGTGACTAGTTAATACATGTGTCCTTAATGAAGGTGACTAATGAGTCTAAGTGTCTAACCACTCTGTGGGAGTCCATAACTCTTAATGGTTGGTAGGGGTTCATACTATTCAACTCAATGAAATGCAAATCAGTTGCTATCTTTATTTAAAGTTATTTTTCGATTTTCCTTTTGATGTGCTATCTGCCACTTGTTACAATAACCTACCATTGAAATATACTAGTTCTAAGACTTTCATTTCTTGTCATTGGACACACTTACAAAATCAGTGAGGGGTCAAATAATTATTTCCTCCACTGTATATAGCCCTCAGGCTAAAGAGACAGGTGTCCTCAACCCAGCTCACACTTGCAGGAAGCCGCCTGCTGGTGACCAGGGAAATAACCATGGTAAGCACTAGCACAGCGCCACCAGCAGGTGGTACCTGGGACAGCTGAGATCCTCACAGTTGGAGAAGGCTCATAGTGTTCTGGTTTATTAACAACATGCCAACATTAATCTACTGCTGAGAGCCACATCATACCTGTCAACTCTCCCCTTATTAAATAAGGGAAAATATGCAGGAAGTGACCTCCATGACGTCACTTCCGACATTTGGAACGCAGAAGTGCAGAGGTGGGGAGCCACTTCCACGGACGTCACTTCTGGTACGGAAAGGTATACCTCCCCTTCCTTCTATTAGCTGGAAATTTGGGAGGAAAGGGGTGCGTTGCTCCCACTCCTAACTTCCCACCCCGCACATCATCTGGGAGTTACTGAAATCGGGATTTAGCCGGGAAATTCCCATAAAAAACAAGACGCTTGGAAACAGGAAGCTTGTCAGGTATGAGCCAGATGCTTCCATTGAAATAGTTCAGCCCTCACTTGCCACTGAGCAAACTATTAGCAATATGTTAGAATACTGAATGTGAGTGTATAAACCAGTGGTGGGCAACTGAGTTGATATGGAAGGCCACAAGTGCGGCCCTAAGCATTACTAAAGGGCCGCACATAACATTTTCAATCTACACTGACTTGTATAAGCATTTTTTTGTGTGGAAATGACAACGGGCAGAGCTAGAAGACATTATTTTTCATTTTTTAAATTACAAAACTTATTTTAAATGATACTTCAAGCATTGGGTAACACTTTAGTATGGTGATGCATGTTTTGATTCAGAGGTCATGTGATGCAATATGAGTTTCTATGCATGAACAGTAAGGTTTTGGGGGCCGCAAGTGGAGGACTGAGGAGGGCCGCTGAAGAATGCCCAAAGGGCCGCAGGTTGGGCACCTAGGGTATAAGCCAACCAACAGGTAAACCTTTACATACCAACAACATTCAAGGAACCTTTACTGTACAATAAAGTGATATGTATCATCTAAACTGATGGGCCTACAAACATTCCCACCCAGTTGTGAAACATCAAATAACATCTATTTAGCAAATGATGTCAGTGTATTGCTTGGACGCACTATGGACTTGTCATTCAGAAATGAACGATAAGCTGTGAAGATGGGAGGACGCATTAAATAATAATTCTCCATGTATATACGAAGCTGCAAAATCAAGGGTCTTCCCTTAAGAAACAAAAACAGGACATTTGGCAAGCCACCATCGTAATGGTGTGCCAATGTTTTGTGAACGTCAAAGAACAAACACGACATTGGGCAGCTCTGGATAATGTGGTCTGTCAGTAATTAAAGTTGTAAGGACAAACACTAACATGGACACTTCACGTCTTTGGAGGCCTGAAAGTGTTTGCAAAGAATAACTTGTTTCACACTTTTGGCAGCCTGTCAAGAAAATTCTTTGAGGCAGCTGTTAGAGAATAACATAAAAAGGATGGCTTCAATATTCGGGAACTGAGGTCATGTTTTTATCTGTTACAAGGCAGGATCAAGTGCCAAGATATCTACACGAGAGGATCATTACATTTGAAATGACCAAGTGGTGTACAGAGTGTCAGCTCCACCATCCCGGGTGCTGGAGGAAGGAAGCCTCTTCTGCCAATCTTCCACTTTTGTGATGCCCCGGCATTGAATGCTGCATGGGAAGGGTAACGTCACTCAGGGCCGGGCCGACACAGAGGCAGGACAGGCTCGAGCCTCTGGGCGGCTGGTCAGGTCTGGGCGCTGCTACTGACTCCTGTCAGCGTGCATGTCACTCATGGAGCGGGTCTCCGCCCCCCAGGGGGTGGGGTGGGTAGGGGAGGCTCTGTGCTGGCCTCGTCTCTCTCCCCCTCCCCTTCCACCAGTGAGCTGACGTTGCTGTTGGGGGGCAGGGCTTGGCTGGCTTTGGGACGGGGCCCCCCCTCAGGGACGGCCTCCCCTGTTCTGTATGCCAGCCGGCTCCCCATCCCCGTGCGCTCTCTCCCCCCCCCCCCCCCCCCCCCCCCCCCCCCCCCTGCTCTGACAGGCGGGAGAGTGGCTCTATATATCTAATATATCGTATCTTATAACCTCCTCTGCTGCCAGTCCAAGCAATGTCTCCTCTACACTTCACCCACAATCATCTCATAGAGGACACTTCCATGTCAGGGAAGGTTCTCATTCATCCAGATCATGGTATATGGAGGAT
>CM070034.1:170536228-170546889 GCA_036250615.1 Ptychadena robeensis
TTTTGTCGCCCTCCTCCTGTCCTTTGCTATAGAATAGTTTGTACAGCGCTCGCTGTCATTTATCATTCTCTTTAAACCTCTTAGCACTCTTTGAATTTCATGCTTGGTTTGTTCTTTAGTACTTTGTGTACGTCAAAACTAATGTGACAAGTTGTCCATTTGATGACTTGGTAAAAATTTGATGGGATATATACAGTCAGACAGCCAGACCTAGGTACTTCTCCTATTAGGTGGGAAAAGATTTACCGTATATACTTGAGTATGTAAGTTACAAGCAGAAAAGGATCTACAGTAGAAGGGAAAGCTGGATAGAATTGCACTGAAGGAAATGTTGGGGTGTATCTTTGAGTTTGGGAACTGGTGATCCAGGATAACTTGTAGTGTTAGAGAGAGAGTGGGCACATTCTGGCCAGGCTTATAGCTGAATGCCGCAGGAGTGATGAATGAATTATATGTCTGGGATACAGATAGGATCTGACTCTAGTCTTTTCCTTGCTGACTACATAAGCCACAGATGTGGGCAAACTAAGGCCTCGTGTTTTGATTTGGCCCTTTGTCACCTTGGTGTCAAGACACGCTGGCTCCCCTCATTCCTGCAATAAGTGAAGATAACACCTAGAGCAGTGGTGGCCAACTAAGTTGATATGGAGCCACAAGTGCGGCCCTCAGCATCACTTAAGGGCCGCACATAACAATTTCAATCTATACTGACATTTTTAATGTGGAAATGACAGCAGGCATAGCTTGAAGACATTATTTTTAATTTTTAAATAACAAAATTGTTTTAAATGATACTTCAAGCATTAGGGAACACTGTAGTATGGTGATGCACATTTTGTGTCATATACATTGTCAAAGGTTATGTGCCGCAATATATATATATTACAATCACCCCCTGTTCATTGGTAGAATAGTGAGAGATTAGGCACTCACCTGTCTGCTGATCACCCGCCAACACCAGAGGAGAAGAGGAGGAGGATAGATGAGAGCGACTTGTTCCGGCGCCATCTGGGTCACTGATTGGCTTAAACGTATCGCAAGAAGATCCCAGATGAGGACCTGTCAGCGGGGGATCTGCGGACAGGTGAGTTCCTATGCCCTAGGCATTAGAAGATAGGTTTCAGGGGCCGCAAGTGGAAGACTGAGTGGGGCCGCCAACGAACACCCAAAGGGCCGCATGCAGCCTCTGGGCTGCAGGTTGGGCACCTGGGACCTAGAGGATGATTGTTTGGATTGTTTCCTAGAGGCCATAGTTTACATCAATAGAATGTTTTATCTTCTCTATCAAAAGCTTCTATTTCTTCATTTATTTACATATTTTCTTGTTTTAAATAGCCAGTCCTAGATACCAGGAGTCCTAGGTCGAGCGGCCCTTGCAGGCTCTTGGCCCAGCAAGCAGCGACTCATTCTTCCATTGCAAATGGTTCTAGGTTTTCTAGGTCCTAGTTTTTCAGTATGGATATTTACTTTGAGTACCCGCCACAGATTCTTTATAGGATTAAGGTCTGGACTGTGCAAGTCTTTCCAGGGTCTTGGTTTTGGTATCCTTGAGGAATTGTTGTACAGTGCATCTGGAAAGTGTATACAGCGCATCACTTTTTCCACATTTGTTATGTTACAGCCTTATTCCAAAATTGATAAAATACATTTTTCCCTCACAAGTCTACACACAACACTCCATACTAACTATGTGAAAAAAGTTTACTTGAGCGTTTGGCAAACTAATAAAAAAAAATGTAAAAACTGAGAAATCACATGTACATAAGTAGTCACAGCCTTTGCTCAATACTTTGTCGATGCACCACTGGCAGCAATAACAGCCTCAAGTCTTCTGAATATTATGACACAAGCTTGGCACACCTATCCTTGGCCCCGCCCATTCCTCCCCCGCAGCACCTCACTCAAGCTCCATCAGGTTGGATGAAAAGCATCGATGCACAGCCATTTTAAGATATCTCCAAAAATGTTCAATTGGATTCAAGTCTGGGCTCTGGCTGGGCCACACAAGGGCAGTCACAGAATTGTCCTGAAGCCCCTCCTCTGATATCTTGGCTGTGTGCTTAGAGTCGTTGTCCTGCTGGAAGATGAACCGTCTCCCCAGAGCGCTTTGGAGCAAGTTTTCATGCAGGATGTCTCTGTACATTGCTGCAGTCACCTTTCCTGACTAGTCTTTTGGTTCCTGCCGCTGAAAATTCTGCCACCACCATGCTTCACTGTAGGGATGGTATTGGCCCAGTGATGAGCGGTGCCTGGTTTCCTCCAAACTTGACACCTGGCATTAACACCACATAGTTTAATCTTATCTTAATGGCAACATAGCATGCATAGTGTGAATAAGCCCTAAGACTCAGTCTCCATTGTCTCTCCAATGTGAAAATCAGGAAGATTGGAGGAAGATGACCCCAAAGATGACCCCAAAGATAAAAGTCTAAGGGAGTCAGATCAGAAGACCTTGGGGGCCATTCAACTGGCCCACAACGACCAATCCACTTTCCAGGAAACTGTTCATCTAGGAATGCTCGGACCTGATACCCATAATGTGGTGGTGCACCATCTTGCTGGAAAAACTCAGAGAACGTGCCAGCTTCAGCGCATAAAGAGGGAAACACCTCATCATGTAGCAATTTCAAGGTCTCCCGATATGACCCCCTTTTATCTTTGGGGTAATCTGAAGGCAATTGTCTATGCTGTGAAGATACAAGATGTGCAGCACCTGAAACTACGGATACTGGAAGCCTGTGCTAGCATTTCTCCTGCGGTGTTTCTATCAGTGTGTGAAGAGTGGGAGAACAGGGTTGCATTGACAATCCAACACAATGGGCAGCACATTGAACACATTTTATAAGTGGACAGAAACTTGTAAATAACTAATGAAAGAATGAAGTTACGTTAAAACCAAGCACACCATTGTTTTTCTTGTGAAATTCCCAATAAGTTTGATGTGTCACATGACCCTTCATCTTCCTATTGAGAAAAAAAAAGTTGGATTCAAAATGGCTGACTTCAAAATGGCCGCCATGAACACCACCCATCTTGAAAAGTGTTCCCCCTCACAATTACTAATGTGCCACAAACAGGAAGTTAATATCACCAACCATTCCCATTTTATTAAGGTGTATCCATATAAATGGCCCACCCTGTTTTCCTGTAGTAAAAAGTAAACCCCTGACCAGTAGTGGACATTCATTTACTGTGTGAGAGCCGTGTATGACAGTGATCTGAGCATAGGCGTCCGAAAAGAAAGATAATAAATAGTTGTGCACAACCTTCAGCAGTGATTACACAGTTACAGTAAAATTGGGTCAGTATAAGGGGTGGGTGTCTTAGTTGTGTGTAGGTGTGCAGCTCTCAAAATGGAGGAGTGTGGCCCCCTGTAAAAGACAAATAAGAACAAGGACACGAGGCGCACAACCTAGTACAACAAACTAAGGTACTGTAAATGGTAAATAATATGGAATGGAATAAAACAAAACAACAGACAAGATACTCACATTAATAGAGGTTTACAAGGATTGATCTCTCAGGGCCATGTGCTTCCTGGATAAGGATGAGATCACTTCCTACTTACAGATGCTGGAGGACTCAACAGGAACAATGGGATGCGTTTCAAGCGGAGGCTCTTTTTCAACCTGATTGATCCGGGCAGTTACCCTGGGCAATGCTACACTTCTACATGGTGATATATGGTGAATGTAGGCAAAGAACTTTCAATGAAAAGCCTGTGATGTGCTCTTTGTGATTCGTGGTTTTTTATAATGATAGGCAGTGGAAACAAAAGGAAAGTGTGTCTTTTACTCAAATATTATTCTATTTTTTATCTCTATTGTACTAAAAGGACAAAAGAGAGAATGTTTTCTTATGCACAGACATAGAACCAGGGTTTTTTTTTCTGGGGGAACGCACTGGAACGGAGTTTCGGCACCTATTTTAAGCCTGGCCCTGAAATAAGGGCACTGGCTGCAGTGCGTCGTGGGTGGCCCGCCGGGGGCCCCCCATGTGTGTTGTTTAGTGGGGGAAAGTGTTGGCCATTCAGCACGGGTTACGGGCGCACCACGGGTGGGTGATTTTGTGCCTCCCCTCTTCCCCTCCCTCGCAATGTGCAGCGAGGAACGGGCGGCGCCTTCCCATTGTTTATGGGTGGTGGCCCTATGACGGAGCATCTCCTCCCCCGTCCATGCTGGAGAAATCTTTCTCTTCAGCGTGGACAGGGGGGTGGAGTTCCAGCCTTGAGGGAGGGGAGGCGGCGCGCCTGCCTGCGCTGGCGGGCACACTTGCCCCCGTTCCCCCGATGGGGAGCTATTTATGGAGCGGACACCTGACATAAAGAGGGGGTTTTAGGGGGCAGTCCTAAGGGTGGGTAGGGGCGTGGAAGGGGGAGGGGGGTGAGTTCCACCACCTTTTCTCTGAGAAAAAAAGCCCTGCATAGAACAATTCAAACATAGATGAATTGATGCAGTTTTGCAAGTCACAATTAAACAGATAACGTCTCTGGACCTTATTATCTGTCTTGCTTGTAATAAGCCATAGAATTGTGTTATTGCTTTAGCCAGGATAGTGAGTACTCTGTCCTTGTACTAGCAGCACAGACCTACAAATGTGGTACATAACATATTGTACTTTACATTTCTAAGGAATGAGAATATTTTATCTCTTATATGGAATATAGATATTTATTTCCTGTCCTTAAAACCAACAAAATGGGTTGATAATGTTTGGCACATCTGGGCAGCAAGCACAGTCTGTTCCAAGCTAAAAGGCTAATTTAATTTGTCCTCACAAGTATTACGTCTGACGGAGGGGCATACTGCCAATTCCACATTGAAGGTTTTATTTATATTTGTGCTCCCGTTGTGACATGGGGAAGGTGATTCCAAATTAAAGAGGTCCACACTACATTTTTTGGAAAATGATGAGATTTTAAAATGCATAAATAAAAGGAAGTTATACCTTACCTGTTCCAATTCATGAGTTGGCTAAATGCTGTTCTGTACTCCAAAAAAAAAATACACCTGATCGGCATTTTCCAATTAATTTTAATAGTAAAAAGTTTAGTTTGAAAAATACGGTATATTACACATTTGTTATAACACAGTGTGCTTATTCCTTCATTTCTATTTGAAATGTTTTATTTAGTGTAAGCTACAAGCGCACATTATAGACTTTAATTTAAAATTATTAACATACAAAACTTTTCATACATAGTTCCCATAATCATTTCACACCTGTATATAGGTATATTAAAGCAGACCTTTACTGAGACTGCTTCACCCAATCGGGCAAGATTAGGGAGAGACTGACCTGGTTCAAATGGGATCTCTTTCATTCAACATGGATGTGTGGCTGCCCGTGGCACTGGCTAAGTGGACGGTGGTGGGAACATCCAGCTTCTAGCAGAGATGTGTCAAAAAGCCCCGCCAAACTATCCAAATAGACTATTGTGGAGGACCCCGGGGATGGGTCCTGGATGGCAGATTTGTCTCCCCATATTATGGATTGTGGTCCTCAGTATATTCTGGGTAAGGAGTCCGGGCATAGACAGAGCTAACCGGGGGTTGCTATTTGTTATATTTTTTGGGTTTCCGGACTGGGAGGGAAGGATCTGGGTGGGACTTCCCCCTTCACCCGGCATACACTCCAGGATTTGTGGCTAGCTGTCAGGCAGACAGGAACTCTGTCTGAAAAAGGCTCAGGTGCTCAGAAAGGGTGTGGACTGTGGGAGTAGTGGTCAGGTGGTGAGCCTGTGTGAAGTCCAACACTCTCTACAGAAGGCTGCTCCTGTGGAAAGCCTAGGAGGGCTGACAGGACCTTTGGAAAATACTGAGCAACAGTGGTGAGCTGCAAAGTTGTTAAAAGTACTCATGAATGGTTGTTCAACGTACTGCAAGTTTGGATTTATGTTTGGTGAAAATAAACCGTAGTAGCTGTGCTGATGATCCTTCCCCTGAACTTTACACTATATATAACCTCTGCTGAGAGGAGGGGTGTAGGAGTTTCTGGGCAGATAACTAAACCAGATTAGAGGGAAAAAGCATGGCCTCGCTTTCTAGCTCTCAGCAGCTGCTATTCAAGTTGATAAAATTTTTAAAGCAATATACATACATACATAGGCTATAAACTTAATACGTGTAAAACCACTTCACTACAAAAATTAACGACACTTTTGGTATATAGTTTCCTGTATGAGTGCAACTACAGGAAATGTTTGTTTAAGGTTAATGCTGCCAAAGGAGGGACAACCAGTTATTAAAGCGGACCTACCACCTGTTAGGTCACTCTGCAGTATCGGCTGCAAGTCAGCCGATACTGCAGAGATGCCCGGCTAAAAAAAAACTATATCTGACAGCTGGAGGGGTGTCTTTTTAGAGACAGCCCCTTCCACTGTGTTACATCTCGCCTAGGCAAGACTTAACAAGCTGCAGGGGTTACTGAGAATTCTCTCCCATAAGCCCCTGTTGCTCAGTCACCCAGATGTGACGTCAGCGCCACACCGTGAGACTTTGTAAAGAGGGGAGAGAGAAGCTCAGAAAGCTCCATGGATGCAGCCCACAGCTAGATGGATGCAGCTGAGTGCATAGCTGCAGTAATATGGAGTAATATTACTCCATATAGGGGGGGGGGGCACCAAATATAATGGTTTAAGGTGGCATCTCCTCTTCTGCCAGCTGCAGAGAGACTTGGGAAGGAAGACATCACTGCTATAAAATTATTCCTTCACAAACCCCAGATTTCCACATTGAAAACTATTATCTTACGCCATCTAGTGACAATTTGTGGTACTGCCAGGAGACCGACACTATAAATACAAAACTCTGAGGCTTGAGGAAACAGCAGATAAGTATCGGTCAATGTTAAGAAGGCTTGTGAAGTGCTTCTCCATCGTCATGGAGAATCAGAAGTAAAAGTTTCATTTCATGTTTTTTTTTCTTTTCTCAGTATAGGTCTGCTTTAATATACCTATATACAGGTGTGAAATAATTATATGTATGAAAAGTTTTGTATGGTAATAACTTTACAATAAAGTCTATAATGCGCGCTTGTAGCTTACACTAAATAAAACATTCCAAATATAAATGAAGGAATAAGCACACTGTGTTATAACAAACGTGTTACATACCATATTTTTCAAACTATAAGACATACCTTTTTACTAATAAATATTATTACGTCTTATGGTCTGTGTCAGGATTCAAACCAAGGGATGCTTCGGTGTCTGGCTGCAACTCTGTCTGCTGAGCCACCTGTTAGTCTGCCTTTACATGCTGTTGGATCCCTTAGGCAAAATTACCAGGATACCTAGTTCTTGTTGAACCCTGAACTCATGGCCCCAAATATCAGGATTCAATATCAGGGACGCTTTGGTGTCTGGCTGCAGCTCTGTCTGCTAAGTCACCTGTTAGTCTGCCTATACACCTTGTTGGATCCCTTAGAGTCTTAGACGAAACTACCATGATACCTAGTTCTTGGTGAACCCTGAACTCCTGGCCCCAAATATCAGGATTCAAAATTAGGGATGCTTCGGTGTCTGGCTGCAGCTCTGTCTGCTGAGCCACCTATTATTCTGCCTTTATACGTTGTTGGATCCCTTAGACAAAACTACAATGATACCTAGTTCTTGTTGAACCCTACATCTCCTACATACCTAGATCAAGGAATGGTAAGGTCGATGCATTATCTCGAATAGTTTCTAATCCCAGCCATTCGCATGTAAAATAAATATACAGCATGTTCCAGCAAAGTAGGTAAGGCTAGGACATTCCCCCTTATTCTTCTTTCTAGGTCGGGCTAACAGGGTCATATCCATTGTGCAGACCTTCTGTATTTACCTGTATTACATCTCTTTCTTTTACACCCTATATTAGCCTAAAATGCACCCCATAGTTTTGGAGAGAAAATTTTAAAATATAGAGTCAGGGGCTCATCCATTCACATATAAAATCAATATACAGCATGTTCCAGCAAAGTAGGCAAGGCTGGAACATCCATCCATATTCTTCTTTCCAAGTCGGACTAACAGGGTTGTATCCATTGTGCCGACCTTCTGTATTTACCTGTTAGGACCCCAGCTGTACCAGTCACCGCCTGCTGGTGGCACTGTGATTGCCCACCCATGGGTTGGTCCCACAGTCACCAGCAGGTGGCTCCCTGCAAGCGTGGGCTGGGTGGAGCTCACACTTTCCTTGTTAGCTTAGGGCTATTTAGGTGTGCTTCATCCAGACCACGCTTGCTGTTTATTGTTGCTGTTTGCTTGTCTGGACTTCATGCTTTCCCTGGCTTCATGCTTCTTGTCCCTGAACCTAAACCCTGTACACCCCTGTACCCCAGACTTTTTCACCTGTGTTTGTTCCTGCCTGTAAGTCTGCATTAAATCCGTTTTTGTCATCACCAGCTCTGTCTAGATGTCAGTGTGTGTTGCCTCCTGGTCGCCCCCTCGTCGCCCCCTCAGTGCCTGATCCTGACATTACCTGTATTACATCTCTTCCTTTTACACCCTTTATAAGCAGATCATTCTTTTTGTACATTTGCATGCTTAGCACACTTGTCCTGATTTTCGCAGTGCAGCGTAACATGTATAAATTGCCCTCTTGGGATATTAGGCAAGCGATTTTGATGATGGCAGCTTCATACTGGTGTGGTCGTTACAAGTGAGAGAGCTTTTATTGCATATTTTATGCTGATTTACATAATAGGGGGGATTGGGTTATAATAATAACTGAGACACAGGGGACGGTGGGATGGGACCATGGGGAAAACAACAAGTACTTTTACGCCTTTTGTTGGGCTTAATCAATTATGTTTCCGCTGGGTGATCAATGCAAATGACTCAACCATTGAGTGATCAGTGGAACACTTATAAAGTCGGACGGGTTGATTATGATATGCAATGGAATTGATTTAGTTTAAGAGGGTGCTGTTATTTTGATATATTTACAGAAAGGTCTATAAATATTTGACCCGAGAATAGTTGGCCCCCATTGCAATTTTGGCCACTGATGAGGGGCTTGGTGTCACCTCCTGGAACACTCTCTCCTTTTTCTTTCTCATCTGGTACTCTCTCTTCTCTTAAGGCCCCCATACACGTTTAAATTTCCCTACAATCGATGTCAGATTCGATCATAATTTATGATCGGTGTTGGTTCGATCGAACAACATGAAGAAACCGATATTTGATAGATGTTGATTCAATCGATCAAAAGAATAACTGAAGGAAGTCGATCATAAACACATGCTTATTATTTAAATCAAACCAAAAATCGGTTGGGCACAACAAAATAATATTCGATGTACATTCAATCGATCAAAATTTTCCAACATGTCTGATAATTTTTCGTTTGAACTTTTGTCAAATTTTAACCGAACTTGGTCGATCGAACCATGTGGACAGGCATCGATTTTTTATCGGTTTAGGTCGATCGAACGGGAAAATTGAAGCGTGTATGGGGTGCCTTACTTTCGTCTCCCCCCCCCCCAGTTGTTTAAAGGTAGCCATACACAGGTCGATTTTCCACTCGATTTTTGACCGATCGATCACTCGGCACGTTCACGCGTTCGATCGGCAATCAATCGGGTTTTGATCACCCTGCCTGATCGACCCAAAAAATCGGTAACAACTAAAAATCGGATCGGGCAATGAACCGACATGTTGGTTTTTTTGGTCGATCGTTTGGCAATCGGAGTACATTGATGGACCCATAGCTCTATGCAGCAGCCTTTCCGATCGATGGATTTTGTGGAATCGGCCATTTTCAAGATTGGCTCATGTCCAAATCAGCCACAAATCGGATTCCCAAGGTGGTGTTGCATCGATTCACGATCTGGTCGCTGACAAATTGACCTGTGTATGGCTACCTTTAAAGTTAAGAATGATTGTTATTGCCAGGGAAATGAACCTGGTGTTATCCGGTTCACAATTTATCTTTATTGTTACTTCATGCCTTGCTCATATGCTTAGGGTTGTGCCGCGGTTTGCAGCCCTTGGGGTTGCTTATCTGCATTATTTTAAACTTGTTGTGTGATGTGGACCTCGGTCATGTTGCTTATATTTTGCACTTTGATTAAATTAAATAAACATATTGAAACAGAAAGAAATGTTCTTCTGTACATTAACACAATGAATTTTAAATCAGGGCTGCACATTAGTGGTACACTGGTACACAATTAGGGCCACAAGCTAGCTATGCATACCTACATTGTTGCTACTAAGCACATCTGCCTACTTTAACGCCGGGCATTGTGAGTGGGTACACTACCACGACCTGGTTCTTTTGGATACTCAATGTACCCCCGTCTTAACTGGCTTCACACAAAATTCCTCATACACTCCAAATAAATGATTGTCCCCTCTTCCACATAGGGGATATTTACAGGGTTTACTAGCAGGGCAGGTTATTTACAGTCATTATTCATCACCCATTGTAGGGATGGGGCATACAGCTTAAAGCGGACCTACCACATTGTAGGTCACTTTGCACTCAGCATCAGCATCAGGCTGCCAATAGACAGGGCAATCACTGTCCAAAAAGAAAAAAAAATAAATCTTACAGCAGGAAAGACCGTTTTTCCGAGGTAGCACAACCCATGTTGTTACGTTGAGCCACGGCGCTGAGGTCCCTTGTTAGAGCTGACAGCTAAGGCTGCCGGGAATCAGCTGTTAGTGGGGCCCC
>CM070034.1:170561484-170586544 GCA_036250615.1 Ptychadena robeensis
AGAGTGTACTAGACCCCCTTTTAGCATAGGGTCTTGTATGCTTTAGGACAGTAGACCGCAAACAGTGTGGCGTCCTCCCAGAGTGTACCAGGTCCCCTTTCAGCATAGGGTCTTGTATGCTTTAGAAAAGTGGACCGCAAACAGTGTGGCGTCCTCCCAGAGTGTACCAGGCCCCCTTTCAGCATAGTCTGGTATGCTTTAGAAAAGTGGACTGCAAACAGTGTGGCGTCCTCCCAGAGTAAGGCTCCTATATAGTTTATAATCTTACCATACAATTTAAGGGGAATAATCCTTAAATCCCTATGTTATAGAATACATAGGGATTGGAAGGATTAGAAAGGTCCTCATGTTACATGGTTTTTGGTAGAACAAAAGTGGATTGTACAGAAATTGTATGGTAAGATTGTAAGGTGTATGGGGGCCTTTAGATAGGTCAATTACACCAGTGACTAAAGCTGGTAACATACAACTGGATATTGGTGCCGTTTGAGGTTCCCTGCAGCGCTGTGTCTCCAGCTCCTCCGATATTGAAGGAGCTGCAGACACAGCACTGATGTGACTCCAACTTAGCCAATGCTTAGCTTGAAGATTCTGCGGACTCCATGCAAAGCAATGGACCGTGGTTTACGATCATGTCCGTTATCCCTGTTTTCGAGCGGGATTGATTGGTCCCACTTAAAAAAAACAGCGAAGGCCACATATGATATGGGCCTGATAGATGGTCGTCAGTACGCACAACGCTCGAAGTGGCCATCGATCTGGCCCATATCTACATGTGTGTTCCTTGCTTAAAGCTCCGCATACTCCTTTAGATCTCTCTGTCAGATATCCTTTAGATCTACCAACAACTATGTAGTGCCGGGTCCTACAGGTAGATGACTTGGCTTGCTGCCCATTATATCCTCTCCTGGTGCTGGGATAAACCTGCAGCATTGATCCATAGGCAGCGGCTTAAATGTCCTCTTCTAAAGAATCGTTCATAATAAGAAGCGTTTGTCGTATGTTATCACTGTATGGTTACATGGTAGGTGACATTAATTCTGCTCATGAATATGCTAAACAGGCGCAGAATGGCAGCTTTGTGGTTTATGATATTTTTTTTATAATAAGGCAACTTTATTCAATTATTCCTCCCTTCACTCTAAACAGCACTTCCATATCATAAAACATGTCTTTGACAACTTTGAAAAGTGTTTTTGAATGAATATTGGTGAACATGTTTTATTCTTCAACCTCCTGGGCGTTATGGGCTTTTGGCGCCATCTTTTATGGCAAGAAAAACCGCTACCCAGGCAATCGTGGCGGAGTACACTGATTGCTGGCTCTCCCCCCAGCCCTTTACACACCGCCGGTGTCAACTAGTAGAGATGGTCGAATTTTTTTAAAAAAATGCGACCGTTTCGATGATTTTGAGTTAATTGCAAAGCCCCTGAACATGGTATCAACACCAAACTTGCTGGAGAAGTAGAGAAGGGTTGGGGGTACACAACAAAATAAAAGGTATGACTCTAACACAAATAGTTTTTTCACAAATTAAGTTCAAAGTCAAATTGGAATTTCAACGTTGACTTTGAACCTAATTTATGCAAAAACTACATGTGCTAGAGCAAAACTTATTTTTGTTAAATGTTCCCACAGCCCTTCTCTACATCTCTACATAAATTTTGGTGATGATACCATGTTCAGGGGCGTTGCAAATAACTCACAAAGTTATCTCTATCAACGCTGGCGGTGTGTGGGGAGAAAAGTGCGGTCCCCTCCATTTACATGGAGGTGTATGGCGCCACCCCCGCCCCGAAAACACGGGGCTGGAAAGGCTCTGTGTGCCTGCAGCTCTGTAGAAATGCTGCAGGCACACGGAGAGCCGGCAGTTGCTCCCAATCCCGGCACGGGCGCAGTTTGATTTGTAGTGACCCGAAAAAGAGCCAAATAATTATGTTTATATTGCTGTAATATATGCTCATTATCTGCTTATTACTTGGTGTGTCCCCGTAAGTGTTACACCTGCTGTGTACCTGCTGCTCTAACCATGAGTCATGACCGGGTGTTTACTACCATGTTTTCCCTCCAAAAAGTAGCAGAGTTAGTCCTGCCTAGTAACATGCCTTATGCCAGCCCCTGTCTGAGGACATAAATAGGCAAACCTCAGGATGTTCTGGGTTCTTGCTTTTGTCATCTGCTCATCAACATCTCCCTGGAGTACCACCGCTTCAACCTTGGACCCAGCGGACAGTCCCTACAAACACCCAGCCGAGTCGGAGTTGGAGCTACATGTGTAAATATCCCTAATAAATTGTAAAAAGCCCCTACTGGCTTGCATGGACCTTCGCTTATTGGGGTGTGAGTGGAACCTGGTGTTACGTCGGTAGGCTCACCTGAGTCTGAGGACACTGAGGCTGGAGAGTGGAGAGAAGCCCAGTGGCAAGGACCGCAGGATGCAGCAGGTAGCAAGATAGAGCAAAGGCGTAGTCAGGTAACAGACAGTAGGTCAGGGCAGGCAGCAATAAGCGTAGTCAGACAATCTGGGTTGGCAACAGTAGTAGTAGACAGTAGTAAGGGATCAGGCAGTAGAGTAGTCGAGGGCATTTCCGAGGTCAGCAGCGGTAAATCAGTAATAGCAGAGGAGTGGAGGAGATGTAGCACGATCAAGGCTCAGGAGTAACAATAATCAGCAAGGGAAGGTTGCAGAGGGTTGGGCTTTATAGGGGAAGGATAATGGTAATTAGCTAGGCTGGCAGGAACAAGGAAGATCAGATAGATTCAAGAACGAGTAGTGATGAGAGGACGGTAGCCTAGTAAGCAAAGCCATCAGCCGGTCATGGGTTCAAACCCCAACATCTGGATAGTGGACAGACGACATCCAACCTTAAAGAACCTGGTGTTGTGAGTACTTCCAAACTTTGCACTCGCACGACACTACAGATTCATGATCAAACTGCTCCCGTACTGGCTTCTGGTATAACACTAGGGAGGTTAAAGGCCCTACCAGAAATATCCTTTCTGTAACCACCGAGTCCTGTTTTGTGTTGACCACAGACAGACTTTTTATGGACTGTCATCATTGTCAAACTTTCTCTAACCAAGCTACTAACACCAACCTAGTCTCTCCTCTCCGCAACATAAAGGCCAATCATTCTGTAGTCTCAACATAAACCTAAAGCTTTCCATGAAAAGTAAGACAATTAACTAACCAATATTTCATAGGAGTACCAGGAGGAATCCCACACAAACGCAGGGAGCCAAGATTTGAACCTAGGACTTAAGGGGGCAATACATAATTCTATATTCTGTTCACATGATGAATGATCGTTCGCCATGCGTGTTCATGGTGGGTATTCGGTTGTCGAATGGAAAATTGAAAAAATAAACCTTCCGTAGATCCCGTCAGACCTCACAGCCCCACAGACTGTGTACACCTGGTGCGGCGAGATATTTTCCTACAGGAAAATATTTCAAAACACTGGCTGGGAGCTGCTGACAGGCAGAGCTGAGAGCAGGACACATGATGGCTGCAAAGGAGGGGGGCTTCCCCGGCACTGTTTACAGCAGCCCTGCTCGGCTCCCGGCTCTCAGCTCTGCTTGTCAGCTGAAATCTGGGACAGAGACACAGGTGTGGAGCCTAGACACAGACTGCTGTGCTATGCAGGAGAGCCCCCTCCTTTGCAGCCATCCTGTGTCTTGCACTTAGTGCTGCTTGACAGCAGCTCCCAGCCAGTGTTGTAAAATATGTTCTGGTAGAAAAACATCTCACAACACCAGGGGTACACAGGACCAGGGTCCCCACCTGACGGGAATCAATGTGCAAAGTGGTGCACATTGATTCCTGTTCGATCGACCCACAGTAAAGCATGGTGGTGGCAGCATCATACTTTGGGGCTGGTTTTCTTCAGCTGGAACTGGAGCCTTAGTTAAGAGGGAATTATGCACAGTTCTATATACCAGTCAATATTGGCACCAAACCTTCTGGCTTCTGCTAGAAATCTGAACATGAAGGGGAACTTCATCTCTGAGCATGACAACGACCCAAACCATACCATGCTGATAGACTCACCCCCAAAAATGTGCTATGCTGATAGACTCATACCCAAAATGTGCCATAATGGTAGACATTGGTCCTGGCAGACCTGGTAAGGGAACCCTAATGGACAAACATGGCCATCTCTATATTATACCAGATCCCTGGTAGACATAGACCCTGGCAGGTCTGGCAAGGGGACCTCAATGGTTGAACATGGCCATCTCTATATTGTACCAGATCCCTGGTAGACATACACCCTGGCAGACCTGGTAAGGGAACCCTAATGGACATACATGGCCATCTCTATATTATACCAGATTCCTGGTAGACATAGACCCTGGCAGGTCTGGCAAGGGGACCTTAATGGTTGAACATGGCCATCTCTATATTGTACCAGATCCCTGGTAGACATAGACCCTGGCAGACTTGGTAAGGGGACCCTTATGGACAAGCATGGCCATCTCTTTATTGTACCAGATCCCTGGTAGACATAGGTCCTGGCAGACCTGGTTAGGGGACCCTAATGGACAAATATGTCCATCTCTATATTGTACCAGATCCCTGGTAGTCATAGGTCCTGGCAGGTCTGGTAAGGGGACCCTAATGGACATGCATGGCCATCTCTGTATTATACCAGATCCCTGGTAGACATAGACCCTGGCAGGTCTGGTATGGGGACCCTAATGGATGAACATGGCCATCTCTATATTGTACCAGATCCCTGGTAGACATAGACCCTGGCAGACCTGGTAAGGGGACCCTAATGGGCAAACATGGCCATCTCTATATTGTACCAGATCCCTGGTAGACATAGGTCCTGGCAGGCCTGGTTAGGGGACCCTAATGGGCAAACGTGACCATCTCTATAGTATACCAGATGCCTGGTATACATAGGTCCTGGCAGGCCTAGTGAGGGGACCCCAATAGACAAACATGGCCATCTCTATAGTGTACTAGATCCCTGGTAGACATCCCTAGTGCACTAGATCCCTGGCAGGCAGGCCTGGTAAAGGAAGAGCCGCGAATGACAACTCCCTAGGTCATATCAGATCCCTGCTAGACATGGTATGCCTGTTAAGGGGGGTTACAAAAATGCTTGGTCCCTTGCACTCTAGGCTATGCCAGGCCCAGAGAGACAAGTTGAGGCTCACGCATTCACCCCAACTCTAGTCAGACAAGGCCCAATGACTCATTACGGTAAGGGGAGTTTTCTTATGAACTTATATGTTGGGGTCTGCAAGTTGATGACTAATTGAGGTTATCTGAATCAGAATCAGATTTATTTCGCCATATTTTGGGTGTGGCACAGTATACATAGTACATATCTCAGTGTAGTGGGTAGACGAGACAAGAAAGTAGAATCAGTAGACAGAAACATCATACAACAAACACTAAACACCCATACGGAATGCTCGGTATAGTCTGCTCAGTAGGATCATGGGACTTGTGACTTGGTCCTTACGACCTGGTCTGTCCGATCCTTTTTTAGGGTGGAAGTATTCGGAGGGAGTTCAGAAGGTTGACAGCTGAGGGGAAGAAGGAGTTCTTATGTCTCGCAGTCTTGGTGGACATCTAGGATCTGGGAACCTAGATTCCCATCCAAAGGAATGAGTACAGGGGTCTTACCCATTCCTAAGGAGCATAACACAATCCCTAGAAAAAAGGAGAGTGTTACGATTTTAGTAAATATGAGCATCTGAGCAGACACCTATCAATCGTGCGGCTACCTGGAGAGAGAGTCTGGAGGAGTGACAGTCTGTAAGTCTCCATAGGACGTCCCCTGAAGTGTGTAAACATTATCTCAGGTAACTGTTTCCAGGGCCGGTATTGAGAGTCCCATCCATACCCAGGTGGGTTACTAGGCCCTATGCCAAAGCATAGCAGGGATCTCCAACGACCTGGAGGTGCATGCGTGTTCATTGGCCGCCCCCTTACCAAGGTTACCAGGCCACATATGGTCAGTGTGAAGTAACCTGTGTACATGCGTGAGCCCAGTGCTGGATTATTGGCTCATGGGGCGCGCCCAACCACAACGCTGAGCTCAGGCGATCTATTTTCTATTTCTGAGTTTCCTAATAATTTCAATGGCAATGTATAAACAGGTACACAAGATTCCAATGGGGTCATGACCCCTGCTAACAGCCATAACCTGCCTACAATGGACACAGCAGGGCCAGTGATGACGTCACTGATAATATGTCATTATATTATATGATTAGGAGAAAGCAGCGTTCTTTATTTCTATAAAGTCACGTGTGCACACGTCTGGTAGACTTTCCATTTATCCATAACACGACACCATCTCCCCTCACCCAGCGCCGCTCCCCTCTACATCCCGCTGACGTCATTCCCTCACCATGGCGACGCCGGAGACCCTCCCCGCTCTACACCCCGGGGATGCAGCCAGTCCCGCTCTGAAGAGGGGGCGGGGTTTACGTGAAGCGGAAGTGGCGACTGGAACGGAAGTCGAACGGCATTGAATCCGCAGGAGAGGGGACGGGGAGGAAGCTGAGCCTGCCGGGTGTGTGAGTGTGTGGAAGTCGCATTAGCGGATCGTTATTCTCAGGTGCGGAAGGTTGGGGTACGGTGCGGGGGGGATGGGAAGGGCTTATAGATATCGGTCATAGGTCTGGGTGGGGAAAGAGGCGGGAGGGTCACCGGGGCCTGCTGCGAGTAGACTTCATCCTCATACATATCGCTCCGTCATCCTCGGCGGCGGCCTAATCCTCTCCTCCGCCTGGGACGAGGCCGCGCTGACATCTGTGCTGCTGTCATTTCACGGTGTCCTTGTGCCATCCCCTTCCGTCACCTGCACTGCAGATACCGATCACCCGCACATCGCCCGATATCCTCCACCGATCCGTTCTCTGACTCTATATACCCGGATCTCTATGTCTATACCCAGCCGTGATCTGATCTCCCCTGTGATGTCACGGCTCCATCATACCACACACCGCCATTATGTCACTGATCATCTGCAATGTAACAGCCGCACACTGATGAGCTCAGCAATGAAAACTTTATTGATCCGGACACTTCACAAACCCCCGCTTTGCAATCATAGGGTGGAACACCTACACAAGTGTGTCTTTGCCCAGGCCTGTCCTCATTTTCTGGATCAATAAAGTTTTGTCTAAGCTGAGGTCACGAGGGGTAAGGATGACCTCCATAATTTGAGCAGCATCAGCACCATAGAGGGGAGCTCCGCTGCATCCCCGTACTAATAAAGGAGGCGGGGTCATATGCTAATCTTGACTTTGCAGGGAAGTCTGATGTAACCCAACCCACTCTTATCTTAATCCACTGTCTATAGGGATGGACAATGAGATGCAGAAAATGTGAGCCAATAGGAAGCGAAGGAGTCTAATTGGCTCAGTTTCAAGTCACTGCAGTCTGCATGTTACAGTTGAATTTTCTGCATCTCATTAGCTCTCACACCATATGTCCTATTCACATACCAGGAGGTTTCCAATGCCATTGAGTTCCACAGCCTGCCTTGATCATTGACTTAAGGTAGCCATACACCCTACGATCCACGGAGGATATTTGCGGCGGTCGAGCAGCCGTAAAACAGACGCCCCCATCTGGACAGATCGCGCCACAAGTCGGATCGTACAGTAATCCGACTTGCTGGTAAATTCCTGGCCGATGGCATTACTTTGGATGGGGACTGTCCAGCGCACGCTGCAATCAACGTCATCACCCTGCCAACAGGCGGGGATCATAGCATGTATGGCTACCTTAATGCAGCATACATCTTAGGGCTTGTTCTCACTAGTGTGATTTGTCACGGCGCAACGTGATTTTAAATCGTGCGCAATAATCGCGAGAGGTCGCATCCATTAATCTACTTGGGCTTTTCCCCTCAAACGGCTGAATCTCGGCTCCCCACGTCTTTGACCACACGTCGCAGCCCGGATCGCGCCCATTTATTCTCCATATGAGATTTTGATTGTGTCCATTCATGTCTATAGGGCGCGATGAGGGGCGATCTTGCTTGGTTGCCCATAATGCAGTTTTTTTATCGTTTTGCCTGGTCAATTGTGCGCAATAACGGCCACTCAAGATTGGCGTGCCTGACCAAAAATCGGGTTGCGTCTGTTGCTCTAGTGGAAACAAGCCCGTACCTGCCCCTCCATTAATATGTCTATGATGCCCCCCCCCCCCACCACCACTTCGGCAGCCACGGGCGGTTCCAGTACCCTTGAAATGCTGCTGCGCTATAGAAATACTTTCTGGGGGTATATAAGGTTTTCCCGATCCCCACTCGCTTAGGGGTTGGGATGAACCTGACCAGCAGACGAACTGGGTTCATCTCAACCGCTAGGGAGTGTAAAACGATCCTAAATTGAAAACAAAAAATTACAAATTGTATATTTTTATTTACCGCTGCACTGTCACAATGGTAGAGAGACTCTACAATCCTAAATAATATACTTATGTGTTGCGTTCTCAAGCTGTGGGAGTGGCCATCTTTAGTTCTCACAAGGGTTTCTGTTGTTGGTTTGTAGAGGGAACATAATGTTGCTGAATTTGTCAAAACTGTATTGGATGTTTTTAAACTGAAGCCGCCCCCCCCCCCCTATACACCTTCAGATCACTTTAGAAACAACTATGTAGGGCCGGAGTCCTTCCTGATAGATACATACGGTAGTGATTGGAAGGTATATATCACTGCTATGTAGTGGCCGGTCCTTCCCTGATAGAATACATAGAGTGATTGGAAGGTAGATATATCACTGCTATGTGTGCCGAGTCCGTCCCTGATCTAATACATAGTGATTTGGAAAGGTAATTATCACTGCTATGTAGTTCCAGTCCTCCCTGATAGAATACAAGTGATTTGGAAGGTATATTCACGGCTATTAGTGCCAGGTCCTCCCTATAGAATACATAGTGAATTGGAAGGTATATATCCACTGCTATGTAGTGCCATGTCCTCCCTGATAGAATACATTGTGATTGGAAGGTTATATATCACTGCTGTGTAGTGCCGGGTCCTCCCTGATTAAATACATAGTGATTGGGCAGGTATATTTACTGTTAGTAGTGCCGGTCCTCCCTTATAGAAATACATAGACATTGGAAAGAGATATATCACTGCTCACTGCTATGTCGTGCCGGTCCTCCCTGATAGATACATATTTATTGGAAGGTCAATATCATGCTTATGTAGTGCCTGGTCCCCCCTGATAGAATACTAGTGTTGGGAAAGTTATATATCACTGCTATGTAGTGCCAGGCTTCGCCTGATAGAATACATATTGATGGAAGGTATATATGACTGCTATGTAGTGCCGGGCCCTCCCTGAAAGAATACATATCGATTGGAAGGATTAGAAAGGTCCTCATATTACATGGTTCTGGTAGGAGAAAAGTTGATTGTACAGAAATTGTATGGTAAAATTGTAAGGTGTATGGAGGCCTTTACAGTATTGTATCTTCGGGGGTGCCTTATTTCAGTGTGAGGCAAAAATGTAAGGGTGCCTTATCTTGACCCGGCGTATAAGACGTCCCCCAACTTTTCCAGTTAAAATATAGAGTTTGGGATATTCTCGCCGTACACCAAATAAACATTTTGATGTCTACTCTGACTTTCAACCCACAGATCTCCAACACCCTTAGTAGTCCAATTTTTTGGATTAGTAATTTATATTCCCAATTTGACACCCCTAACTTCAACCTTTCATAGTTATTCATGTTTCCCTGTGGTTATCTATGGGACATAAATTGTATACATTTAACAATAAAATAGCTTTAAACTCAATCTCCCTGCAATACCAATGTCAGCCACAATGACGGCGGCGGGCGGCACCCGACGTATAAGACAACCCCCGACTTTTGCACACATGTTCCTGTGTTCAAAAGTTGTCTTAAGGTGGGTTTACACGTCAAGATTTTTGTTTCGTTCAACTTCAGATTCGATTTTTTAAAAAAAATTTTATCGGATTTCGTTCGTCCATTTATCGAAGGTAATTCGATTTTTTTTTAGATTTTTGTACAACCGACGCAAATATCGAATGAAAATAATCGTTGGAAACACGAATGAAAAATCGTTCAGATTTTTTTTTTAGGAAGTGATAGGAAAAAAATATCGAGTGAAATAAGGACGTTCGTTTTTTACACGAAAAATAAACGACAGATGAAAGTTTACCAACATGTCTGATCACCTTGTGCACGATTTTTTGTCAGATATCTGGGGGAAAAAAATCCATCGGAGCGAATGGCCGTTTCAGATTTTTGTACAACGAACCAAAAAATCGTTCATCGTCCATCTGTCGGCCGAAAAAATCTTGACGTGTAAACCCACCTTTATACGCCGGAAAATACAGTATATGTTTACGTATTTATTATAATATCAGTAGTACTATATGTTTACATTTTAATATAACCTCTAGTAAAAACCATTATAATATAAAACAAAGTAACAAGGGCTTGTAAAACAATACATGCTTGTATGAATAAATAATCCATTCTAGTATATCGCACAGCATTCACATGGGCAGGAATGCCAGATGCCTTAAAAGCACCACAGCCAGGAAGATGCTACATTAGGCATCCCCATGGCGCTTTTTGGACGTTCGCCTCATAGGGATAACATGGGGTTCTTTTTGAACCCCCCCCCCCCTAGTGCCAGCAGCCCAGTGTGATTCCAGTTTTATACATATATCTAAAAACAGCCCATAATTTTTTTGTGAGCTTCTCAGATGAGTACCAGGAGATGGTGGTTATTACTCACCCACAGAGTTGACACGTGGGAATTGTGGGGGAGTGCACACACCTGAGTAGCTCAATATAGGGGGAAGAAAGAGTATTGGGTTCCCCACCCAGGAACAACCTATCACATCCTTGATAATGCAGAGGCTGGCACTGTGGCTTGTCGGCATAGATGCTTATTGTGTAAGTCATGCCTGCTTCTACTAATTATTCCGACATCACTAGAAGATGGAACGATATCTCCAAATATATGTGACATAGCACAGACTGTCGCATCCACTCTCTCTGCTGTTTCCCTCAAATAAGATACTGTTATTGTTTAGGAGCAAAAAATTGTCTAGGGCTTGTTTTCGGGTAGGTTTTATTTTTACGAAGTAAATTGTTAGATGCAATATATGGAATGGCCAGAAGATGTCACTGACGTCTAAGCTTTTGTTTAGTTTTCCAGCTACTCCGAGCTTGGCTCAAGCTTCAGAAAGGTGGTTTTTTTTTTAATGTTTTTTTTTTACTGGGGCAGCATGCACCCAGCACATTTATCTAGGTGATTGCATACGCTTTTGTGCGGCTCAGCCCAAATATGAAGCCCTGAGCAAGCTGAGGGGGGGTTTTATGCCTGAAGCTCCTCTGCTGGACACCTTCAGATTGTTGATCCTACCTTGTACATACAACAGTCCTTTAATGTCTATGGCCACCCTCCCCAGTGACCCTCAATCATCAATGGGGGTGAGTACCAAATACTCACCTGACTAGCTTGCTAAGGAGGGAGTGCTGGGCCACATGCAGCTGCTCTGTTCCTGGCTAGCCGGAACTAAGGATTCATTGTCGAGAGTAGGTTTTTTCACCTGTGTTCCAGTTATGTGTACCCCTGTCTATAAACATCAATATTATGTGTTATCAATGCACGTATTCCTAATATTATATCACAATGTGATGATACATACTTGTATACATAATACACTGTAATGGTAATAATGCACAGTAATACATTCTTATATACATAATACATTATAATAGTATAATATCTACTATTACATGTGTGTGTGTGTATGTATATATATATGTGCGTGTGTGTGTGTGTGTATATATATATATATATATATATATATATATATATATATAGCAATATTGTGTATACATATTACATTCTAACAGTATAATACATATTGTTACCTACTTATATACATAAAGTAATACTTTTATATTTACATACAATATAGTATAGAACATATAATCTATTATGTATATAAATATTTACTAACAATATAATGCATAGTAATACACATTATAAAATATAAAGTAATACCTGTATACTTAATACATTATAATAGAATACATTTTTATATACATAAATAAATATAATAAATCAGAACAGTATAATTTATGGTAATACATATTTGTATACATAATACATTATAAAATACACATCTACATAATACATTATAATAGAATATATATTTATATACAGAATACATTATAACATATACCATTACATGTGTATATATAATATAGCAATATTGTGTATACATAATACATTATAATAGTATAATACATATTGTTATTGTTAATGCATAGTAATACACATAAAATATAAAGTAATACCTGAATACTTAATACATTATAATAGAATACATATTTCTGTACAGAATACATTATAACTATAGAATACATAGCAATACAAACGTATATACATAATACATAATAAAGTAGTACCTGAATACTTAATACATTATAACATGATACATAGTAATACATATCTATATGCAGAATACATTATAACAGTATAATGCATAGTTATTCAGAATACATAATGAAATAATACCTGTATACTTAATACATTAATTTATAATAGAATACATTTTTATATACATAATACATCAGAACAGTATAATTTGTAGTAATACATATTTGTATACATAATACATTATAATATAATACATATTTATATACAGAATACATTATAACAGTATTATGCATAGTTATACATAATATATAATAAAATAATACCTGTAAACTTAATAATAATATAATACATATTTATATACAGGATACACTATAACAGTATAATACATAGCAATACAAATGTGTAAAAATAATAAAGTAATACATTATAATACATATTTATATACAGAATGTATTATAACAATATAATACAAACTGATACATACTTGTATACATAATGAAATAGTACGTGCTTACTTAATACACTATAATATAATACATATTTATATACATAATACATTATAGGAGTAGAATACATAGTAATACATACTTGTATACATAATCTAGTGATACGTACATGTATGCATTGTATATTATAATGGATAAATACAGATTAATATATATTTATAAACATAATAAAGTAATGCTTTTATATCTAATACATTATTGTATAAATATTGAAATGTAACGATACAATACATAATTTGACCTGCGTATATACACAATGTGTAATAAAGTAATGCTTGTATACTTAATACACTATATTAGTGTGATACATATTTCCATAACAATATAATATATAGTTATATACGTAATAAAGTAAAACTGCTAAACCTAATTCTTTATCATTCAAAGCAATACATAATTGCATACATAGTAATACATTATAACACAATACATTCCTGTTTACTTAACACAAAATATTACATAGTAATACATCATTATAGAGCTGATCAACATTAATATGCAAATTCCATGCAGACTGAAACCGTCAATCCAGCACAGGACCTGCAGAGTGTGATTGGCTCAGTTTCAGTCTGTATATAATTTGCATTCAAATGATATTTTGGCATGTGTGGATAATCTTTACAGTTTGAGTCCCTTTAGTCCTTAAGTGCTGTATTCTATTGTACAGTATGGCAACGTGCACTATAACCAGGCCTTGGCATTTTTGTGCCCAGTACCATAGCGCGCGGCATTGAAAACCTTTTGTGAGGCTAAAGGCCCCCATACACCATACAATCTTTATACAATTTCTGTACAATCAACTATTATTCTACCAAAATCATGTAATATGCGGACCTTTCTAACCCTTCCAATCGCTATGTATTCTATCCGGGTGGACCCAGCACTACATAGCAGTGATATATACCTTCCAATCACTATGTATTCTATCAGGGAGGACCCGGCACTACATAGCAGTGATATATACCTTCCAATCACTATGTATTCTATCAGGGAGGATCGGGCACTACATAGCAGTGATGTATACCTTCCAATCACTGTATTCTATCAGAGAGGACCCAGCACTACATAGCAGTGATATATACCTTCTAATCACTATGGATTCTATCAGGGAGGACACTATACTACATAGTTGTTGGTAGATCTAATGAAAATTGTATGAATTGATCTAAAGGTGTATGGGGGGTCTTAAGTAAAACAAAGTAATTATTAGGAGATCCCAAAAATTTTGTTGCTACCCACTCCCACCCTTGCAAAACACACACCACATTAACCATTGCACAGCACATGCTGGGCATGGCTGCTCAGATAAGAGTCATAAATTGTATGCACAATTGGTTACTCTTATGATGAGGAGCCATGAAGGTTTGGCTATGGACAGCACAATTTTGTCCACCAGAAGTTCATGTATTCATGAATGCACTAGAAGTTCACATCATAGGGTGAATGGCTTATAACAAAAACTCCCTGGCTCTTATAACGTGCTGTGCAGCCGGGTACATCACTAATCTGGACTCTGCATTAAAATGTACAGAGACAAATTTGCCCATAGAAAACCATTATAAACACCCCCAGTGGCCACGCATGATACTGCACCCTGAGTTTACCCCAGGAAGCCTGGCAGATAAAGATGGGAATCTCTCATGATTCCTAAAAACTTACTGAGTATGCGGTCTCGAAATGTCTCATGGCGCCCTTGAATCTGATACAGCTGCTGTTGAGGTTGACATGTCCAGTTTCTCCACTGCAGAAGCCCCAGATTGCAAATGTGAGGAATCATTCAGTCATCATTATGTGAAAGGATTCTTTGAGAAATAAGCGGACAATTTCGCTGACCAAGACTTAAATCTACATGGTCTGAGGGTCTATACTTAAATTGTAGTTCAGTAAGCTTATATACAAAAAAAAAATGAACATCACAAGGCTCAGCTGCTGATTGGCTAGGTGTGCTTCCAAACCCATTGGCAGAGATCATGTGACCTGCTTCCTTTTCAACAGTGCTATACGACATGCTAATAGCTTAGTTTTGTAAGTATCAACTCGAAATACGATGTTAATTTCGACATACGCAACAAAGTTTAGATTTACGTCCAGATTTTATTTCTGCTTTCCTGGCACCCTCCTGTGGCAGAAAGCCTCAATAACGCTTAGACTTCCCTATGGCCAGTACAAACGCTATTGCCTGGGGGTTGCACTTACCTACCATGTTACCATGCAGTAATAACATATGACAAATGCTTATTATTAACTATTCTTTTGTGGCGGCTTCTTAGAAGAGAACTTTTAAGCCGCTTCCTATGGATAAAATGCTGCAGATTTATCCCAGCACCAGACCAGGATATACCGTGGACCCTCGAGATACAACCAACTGCAGAGAATACCAACACTTTCATTTCAATAAACGACCAAAGTTTAGATTTAGGACCAGATTTCTGCCCTGAAGCCAGTGTGAAGTATATAGTTTCCAGGCGCCCTCTTGTGGCAGAAAGTGTTAATGACGCTTTAACACTTACAGCCAGTACAAACGCTATTGCCTGGGAGTTGCACCCACGGTCCCCAGAGGTGTCCAGAAACGTGCCTCTGTGCCCAGATATATGAGCATACGCGGGGGTGTATGCAAGGAACCCATAGGTGTCTACGAAATTCCCTCTGTGCTAAGGACAATCAGTGCATAGTCAGTGCATCATGGCCCCAAAAAAGGTAGGACAGATGGATAAAAAAGGAGAGATAAGAGGGCAATTACAACTGAGCTAAAGAAAGAGTCTGACATTGTTGTTTCTGGTAGTTTTGATACTTTTGTATTATGGAGAGGTTAGGAAAGGTGTGATTTGGGAGGTCCAGAACAGATCACTGCCGTTTCCATTGTTTCCTATGGGAATTTTTTTTTTGACTTACAACCAACCCTTCGTAACGAATTGAGTTCGTCAAGTCAAGATTTCACTCTTTATACTTGTATTCCTCAGAAAATTAAATGTTCAGTGTTGTTTCCATGGGATGACCACACATATAGGTAATCCTACAAAGATGCCGCTGAATTCTACCTTTCAGGAGTGTAGAATCTGATCAATCCTTTGATTTTGTTGGTAGTTTTATCCAGGACTCTGACTAGTTATGTAAATGTTATTTAATTTTTTTTATCTTTAAACAGAAATCATCATGGACAAGTGTGACCTGGTACAGAAGGCCAAGCTGGCCGAACAGGCCGAGCGCTACGATGACATGGCTGCTGCCATGAAAGCGGTGACCGAGCAGGGTGGCGAGCTCTCCAACGAAGAGAGGAACCTGCTGTCCGTGGCCTACAAAAACGTAGTAGGCGCCCGCCGGTCCTCCTGGCGTGTGATCTCCAGCATCGAACAGAAGACCGAAGGCAACGAGAAGAAACAGCAGATGTCTCGAGAATACAGGGAAAAGATCGAGGCCGAGCTTACCGAGATCTGCACCGATGTTCTTGTAAGTTAAGATCACGGGGTCCAGTTGAGAAGTGGGAAAGAAATAGTAAATTCTAGAGTTTGACATTTGTTAATTTACTGTATCAAAATTGGGGACAAAAAGTGCCTGCGTCTTATGGTCCGAATGCGCGACCCCTGTGGCCATTCGGCCGCCAGTGGTCGCACCTTGGCTTCCCGCCAGCTCTCCTGGCGCGGAGATTAGCTGGGGAGCTGGAGGAGCTGTCAGATGTGAGATGCCAGCGATGTCCGGCTCTCCCATCTGAACTGTGTAATTGCCTATGCCAGCAGAGCTCAGAACGCTACTACCATAGGCAATGAAGAGAGAGATAGATGAACTGTCACCTTTATCTCTCTCTCCTGTCCGTGGGAACTGCAATACTCTGCAGCTCCCACGGACACAGTAACTGCAACTGAGAGTAGGAGACAGCCCGGCCCCCCTCTCCTCCCGATCAGTGTGCAGAATGATGTGTTCTGCTGAGTGTACTGCTGCTAGTGACCCCTGCTGGCTGAATTGAATATTGCCTTCATTGAATTCATTGCATTAACCCAATTGATGTGAAAAACGTATTAAATCTTTTTTTTTTTCTGGTTATCCTGCCCTAAAAACTGGGTGCGTCTTATGGTCCGGTGCGTCTTATAGTCCGAAAATGCGGTACACGTAACCCTTTAATTGGCAGATATCCCGTATATACTTGAGTATAAGCCGAGTCTTTCAACCCAAAAATGGTCTGAAAAAGCCCCCCTTGGCCCTTTAACTCTGGTCAGGGTCCCACTTACCTGTCTGGGTTTTTTTTGGTCTTGCCTGTCCCAGTGTCCTGTGGACTCCCTGCTGGCGCCAGCAGCCTCTGTGGGTGGTCCGAACTGCCAGTCTCCAGTGCAGTCAATGAATGTGCCCAGTGGCGTAACCACACCCATAGCAGCCACTATGGGGTCTGTAGCTTCAAGGGTGCCCACCACTCCTGGCTGCCTGACATGTCTTCTATAATCAGTATTCTATCTGCCGCATTCCCAGGCTGGACTCCGCTGGTGAAATGTAAACTTGGGTGGCAGCGCCATCTTGTGGTCATATTGTTAATTTTTACTGGAGTTGGTGGAATTTCATTTTGAACATTCTGTATTTCCCACCCTAGAGTCAGAGGGTTTTCCCAGGTTTTGTAGATAAAAGTAGCTGATGCTCAATAGGAAATGTTACCAGAAATCCCAGTATGATCATGTCTACTGATCACCTGCATGGTAACCTTTCTAGTTGTAATGTAAACAGCTCACTGCAGAAAACTGATGGTACCCGGGAGATGAAGCAACAAATGAGAAAAATTTCCTTCCACTCCAACACAAGAAACGATTATAAAGAAAGTGACTTTATAATACTGTGTATTTCAGCCAATAAGACAGAGCATCTGTTTTGGGCCACAAAGACCCTGCCAGGCGGAGCATTGCACATCCGTCCAGCAATGCGGAAGTTAAGAGGCGTGGAAGCTTACAGTACGCATACAGAGCAGAGCTCTACATAGAAAGCCCCAGCTGAGCGGATTTGATGCCGGGTGTATTCCTGGCCCACCTGGTGGGCAGTTGGTGGCGTGGAGCTATCGGCCAGGATTAAAGGGGGGAAACAGCCTGCAGGCTGACCTTCCTTCAAGATTTCCCCATCTCTGACTCCAGAGTGTTAAGCTGCAGAGGGGGCGCACAGAATGGTCATGCAAAAGTGCGTCAGCCGAAAAATCTGGTTTATACTATACAGGAACATTACTTATGTTGTTGCCATGAGGATGCGCCCACAGTGTCATGATCACACTAGGGCATCGTCCCCAAGGCAGCGTTTGGACACCTAGGCATTAAGCCAGTGGCGAGCAACTGAGTTGATCTGGAGGGCCACAAGTGCGGCTCTCGGCATCAATAAAGGGCGCACATAACATTTTCAATCTACACTGCCTTCAAAGGTTATGTGCCCCAATATATATTATACAATCACCCCCCGTTCATTGGTGAAATAGTGGGAGTGTAATCCCTCCCCTGTCAGCTCCCATACCCCACCAACAATAGAGGAGAGGCGAGGGACTTGCTCAGGCGCCATCTGGGTCGCTGATTGGCTTTTACGCACACCTATCACGTAAGTTTATCGCCTCTCCTCCTCTTCCCACTCTAAGAAGTTCCTGGGAGAGGACTGTCAATGGGGGTTCGTCAGACAGGTGAGTTCCTATGCCCTATCCAATAACAGTAAGGTATCGGGGGAGGACCTAGGGGGGCCGCCAAAGAACACCCAAGGACACAGGTTGGGCACCTGGGCATTAAGTGCGCTCATCGCATAGAACAAGCAGAGGGAGAATCTTTTCCACCAGTTGACAAAGGGCCAAAAAATAAAGCTCCAAGGGCCGAGTCCAGCCCCAGGGCCTTAGTTTGCGCACCCCTGATCTAATGGGAAGAAGTGTCAATAAAGACTTAGCTAGCGTTTGAGACAAACCCAGTTTGTTCGCTGTTTGGGTTCGCCCCAAACGCTAGGTTGGGGGGGGTCGGGAGAACGCCATATACCCCCGGAAAGGGGGTATAAAACTCCCGTTTCCAGGGTTGCGGCACCGCTTGGTCGATAGCGGGGGGGCCATGCCATAGACCTCTGTATTAATGGAGAGGTGTCGGTCTCCCAGCCCATGTACGCCGGCGTCATTGATGACACTGCCGACTTGCACAGGGGTGGGTGATGGCAGGAATTGTAGCAGTGTACATTGTACCCTGCTGAGATTGCCCATACTGCGCTAGGGAGGTGAAGGACACATTTTGCAGGACCATTAGGGGCTCATTGACACGGAAATGTACAATAAGCACAACCGACCAGTGAATGTGTCATGAGGAGTTCGGCGTTCGGTTTTCAGGCTTTTACCCGATAAACCTGTCATTGAGTCCTTTTTAAATCGACCCCCGAGCGCCTGCAAACCTGTGACAGGACTGGAGTGCCCAGTTGTGTCAGTCCGGGCACACAACCATGTAAGTGTAGCCTTAAGGTAGGCATACGCATGATGACGTCATCAGGCCCCCTATGTGTGCCGGACCCATCCATAGTAATGGGATCGGCCGAAAAATGACCCACATGTCAGACAATCATCAAGCGATCCAACATGTGGGAGATTCCTGGTCGATGTAACCAGGTGGGGCGCATGCGATTTTTGGCCGAGCAACCACGGGCTATTGGTAAGAATGCACACAGCGGTCAATCGGCAGAAAAATAGTGTATAGCTACCTTTTAGTCTTGCTTTACACCCCTACAGTCAGTATGATTACAGACTATACATTTAGGTCTTGATCCTTTTCATTCTGTATACATTGCCTCTGTAAGGACTGAGATGCTGGTCAGCAGAACCATGACCCCAGTGATGGTGCTCTGAGCTTGCCCCACGTTATGTTTGGAGGACACTCGCTTATCCCCAATATGCCTGTGGCGACACCAAGTATCTCTGATCTCGTCTGGATCTGCCTTTTCAGTGTCCATCAGTGACGCCGAAGAGGCGGGGAGAGGTCAGCGCCATTGACCTCTCATTGAGGGTGAGCGAAGAATCGCGCTCAGCAATAAAGCTCTGCATGCTTTTGAGTCCTCACATTTCCAGAACACCTGAGAACCCAGAGGTCACATTATGAGCGGGGCGGGGGGGGGGGGTTCTGGGGTTCTACTGGTGGCATGGTAGAGAATAATGGCCAGGCGTTCGGGAGGCGAGAAAAATGTTTGATGCTTGAAATGTAACTTGTAGGAACAAGACTCCGCAAACATGAAGATTGAAAAGCCCAGGAAGACGTCCTTATTGACCTGTATAGGGCGGGGGTGATGCACAGGTGTTGTCAGGCGAAGGGAAGAAATGTCAGATGCGGTCTGTGGCACATTTATGTAGATGCAGAGGATAGCGGTGCTCTATTTGTCTGCTGTTTGGCACAGAAGAGGTTAATCCATGCATATTTGTGGTTGCCATGGATATAAGTGCCTGGATTCTTTTAATAGAATTTCATCTGCCATCAGTTGTGTTTTAAAGCATTTTTAAAAAATGTAAAAATAAACGTATACACATGCTCGCCTACATCGGATCCAGGGACAGCGACCCCTAAAAATAAATACTTACCTTTCCTGTCTGCCCACACCACCATGCCTAGAGTGTCCGGTCCTCCAGGCAGCAAGATGGAGGAGTGAGACTCTTTCGGTTTCGTTCCATCCACCCCTCTGGATCTGAAGCGATGACGCTCCGCTTCGCCTGATTCAGATGTGGTTGGCTATGAGGACTTGGGAAAGTACCGATACCCCCACTGCCCATACATAACATCTGGCTCTGCAATGACAGGGTTGGTTTCCTATTTTATGTATTTTATTTTGGCCGGGTCACATTCTGCTTTCAGCTAATTGTATCTAATAAGGAGGGAACTACAGAATGTCAAATAAACGTTATATACACAGTACATACCGTATGTCTGTCCAGAAAACAGGAATGTTGGCAAGGGTATTGAAGGCAGGGGTCTCCGCCATGTAAACATTGTGTGCAGAATGCGTCTTCCCGGCTTGTTCCACTTGCACCATCATTTGCTCATTAAACATGGCCGACATGTAGGGAACTGATAAGAGGACTCCTGTAACCTTCACTTTCTCTGATTACCCAGAAACGCTCTGTGAATCTCGGACACCTTCTGATGAGGCAAACTTTATTTTGCAGGAACTTCTGGAAAAGCATTTGATCGCCAATGCAACACAACCAGAAAGCAAGGTCTTCTACTTGAAAATGAAGGGAGATTATTATCGGTACCTTTCCGAAGTAGCATCTGGAGAAAAGAAACAAGGTGACGTTTTATTGACCTGTTGGAATTTTTTGGGGGGGGGGGGGGGCTTAATATTTTCATTATAGGAAGACAGTTGCCTAGTTAAAGCTTCTTAAAGAAAATGTATACTCTATCTATATACTCTATAATATAATGATCTATATGTAATCTAAAAGTGTAAGTTTGACTTACCTCTGAGCTGGTCTGGTATGGCGGTGTAGTGCTCCACAATCCCCAAAAAATATTCTTACCTGCTTTCGCCTGGAATCGTGTGGGGGGTTCCATATTTATCTGCCAGGCTTCCGGGGGTTAAGTCCGGGTGCAATATCACGAGTGGCCACTGGGGGTGTTTTTAATGGTTTTCTATGGGAAAATACATTCCATTCAGTTTAATAAACAGCTGAGGTTAGAGATTTACCTATCTTTCTCTGCGGTGAGTTCTGGGAGGCGCTGTCACAAGACAGGCAGAGAGGAGGGATCTTCTTAAATCCTTACAGGTAAATGGTACATTTTTGGTGGTAGGTCCACTTTAACCTCCCTTGAGTTAGGCCCGAAGCCAGTACCATACAGCGCCCGTGCTGGGATTGGACATCACTGGTTCTCAGGCTCACAGAGATTTTCCGGCCCGAGTCTTTGACATCATCGGTGATGCTCAAGTGGGCGGTGCCTTAGACCTCCATGTTAATGGAGGGGGTGTAGTGTTTCGCCAGCGTCTTATTGGTGTAGAGAGCCGGTGTAACACCCATGAGGTTAAGGATGTGTTTATTGCATTTTCAATGGATGCATTTGAACACTTTATGACTGTGCCACGCAGCGAGCTGCCTTAAATGCAACAAAATGCGAAGTGACCCTGAAGCTTCAATGTGTACTGATCCATTGATTATCCATGAAAACCGTTTTTAAAGCATCAAAGCACCCGAGTTTTATATCTGTCCCTGTGTCAACTGGCCCTTGTGGTCAGACTGCAGGATGTTTGTGTTGACCAAAACTGGGATGTGGGGTGCTTATTTCAGGTAACTGCAAGGTAGACAAATAGTGTGCCCATAACTAGTGGGGTTACCAGCCGAAGGAACAAGGTCCTGGTTCCTCTGGTCAGGGGTTCTCAACCTGTGGTTTGGGAACCCCTTGGGGGTCGAATGACCATTTCACAGGAGTCACCAAGTTTACTGAAAACACAGTGCTAACGCAGAGTAAGGAGGAGGGATGTGTCACTACTCTTTCTTTTAAGTGCTCACTCTGAACATTTTTTTGCACAAGTAAGGTGGGAAAATATAAAGGAGGGGACATTACGCATACCTTATTGAGCTAGAAGTGATGTCATGGAGTGTCCCATCCGGTTCCAAATACAGAAAGTTACACTTTGCAAGTCCCTTCCGGGGGCCACGGATCTAAAAAGGTTGAGAACCACTGTGTAGATCCTTAGTCAGAGAGCATTGCAGACTTTCTAATGATGAAGACACTCAGGCAGTAGCGCCATCTTGTGGATGTTCTGCTATTTTTTTTCTAGAGATGGTGCAATTTTTATGTTGAATATTCCTCTACCTGACTTTGCAAGTTAATTATCCTATGAGCCACTTTTGGTGCTCAGTGGACCACCAGGGTGGTTACATTTTTCTTGCCTGAAGACTGAATGGGACACCAGGAGTCCAGAGATAGGCGACCAAAATGGTGGAGGGTCTGAAAAATTGGAATTTGATATGTACAGCATAGAGCAGCGGTTCCCGGGGGGGGCGCAGGCCCTGGGCAGGGAAGCGTGTAGGAATTCCGGGGGGGGGGGGCGCAGGCCCTCATTCTTAACCTGTGTTTGGATAGGGGGGGCTCGATAATGTTCCTATCTAGAAAAGGGGGCCCTGCAAGGAAAGTTTGGGAACCACTGGCATAGAGTATGGGAGACAAAAGGGGATACCTGACTGAAAACCTTCAAATATATTAAAGCTAAAATGAATCCTGCTGAGGGCAAATATTTGAATCGCAAGTTTTTATTGCAAATACCGGCACTGAGAATTCATGAAGATCTTGTTTTATATCTTCGTAATCTCAAGATTCTGGCAAAAGTACCATACATTGCGTTCTCAATATTCAGATGTACAAGTGCCAAGTTTTCATAATTAAATACTTCTGCTATTTCACATTCTGCCATTAGATGTCACTGTGACAGCGCAGTGGACTCCCAATATTTGCATGCAGTGACGATAATAAGGACAGAGGATCTCGTATTTACTTGTAGAATCTTAAATAATAAAGTCCAAGTGTCTCTGCGTCCAGTCCCTGTGTCCAAAGGATTGCGCTACTGACGGGGAGTCATCCATAGCAGTGCCTGTGAAGCTGTCTCCTAGGGTGGCTGCTGTGTCCATGACCCCCTGGTATCCATCGAGATGTGCTCCCCGGGACGCTTAAAAAGCAGTGGCCGCAAACCTGTCACCTACGGTGGCCACTGTGTCCATGCCGACGCCCCCCCCCCCCCCCCCCCCCCCCCCCCCCCCCCCCCCCCCCCCCCCCCCCTCCCTGTAGCAGACAATGTCATTAGCCTACAGGGGGAGCAGATCTGGACGGAGGGCATGGAGACCGGGGGAGCCTGGACACAGTAGCCGCCGTGGGTGAGAGTTTTGCGGCCACTGCTGTTGAAGGGTCCCGGGGGGAATGGACACAGCAGCCGCCCTAGGTGACAGCTTCATGGGCACTGCTATGGATGGCTCCCCCTGCTGGCCATTTGACCACATATGTTCTAGCGCCCGTTAATTTAACGGGCTTAATGTCTAGTAATAATTAAAAGGACATGTGTCCTCCTTACCAAGTTCAAAGAGAAGTGGCACACACGCAGGCCATCTCTAGTGCTCTGTTCTCTACTTCTGTCCGCACGTTTCCATAATTTTATAGCTGTGGGTACTTAATCATGATATAGGAATAGGCAATAGGGCGGCTTTTCTGATCCACTTGGATATCTGTATTGCATCTGTAAGCATTTTATATTTTATTCTTCTGTTTTGTAGGTACTGTAGCCAAATCTCAACAGGCGTACCAGGAAGCTTTTGAAATCAGCAAGAGTGAGATGCAGCCCACACACCCCATTCGACTCGGGTTGGCTCTTAACTTCTCTGTGTTTTACTACGAAATTCTCAACTCCCAAGAAAAAGCGTGCAGCTTAGCAAAAACGGTGAGATTCAATGGTCGCCTTGCACTGGCCGCACACATTACATGGCCGTCGTTCATATAAATGGTTTTCACTTTTCTCTGATTATTTATCTTAACCTCTGCTCCAAGAACTTTGTAGTCCCCAATTTGCAGAGAAAAAAGTTGATAAATAGTTGCACACAACTTTTAGCAGTGATCTCACAGAAGGAGTGATGTCATTGACCAGTAAGACCATCAGGTGGTGTATGGGAGCGGGTGAGATTTGCAGGGTAATATACTGGTGATTATATGGTAAATGGGGTCAGTATGAGGGGTGTGAAATGAGGTTGTGGGAACAGCTCCTGAGAGGGGGAGTGTGGCCTCCCTAAAAGACAGATTTGAAAAATCTCCCCCATACACCTCAAGATCGATCCATACCATTTTCATTAGATTTACCAACAACTGTGTAGTACCGGGTCCTCCCTAATAGAATACATAGTGATTGGAAGGTATATATCACTGCTATGTAGTGTTGGGTCCTCCTTAATAGAATACATAAATAATGCCGGCCGGGAATCTGACGCCCCTTCATTATAATGCAGGTCTATGGCATGCCCCAACCTGCTGCGGCTGCATAGAGAATCGCCGCAGCTTTCCGGGGGTATGGTCAGCGTTTACAATCTGGGTCAAGTAAACTGGGCGAACTGGGTCGTCTTAACCATGAGGGGGGTTAACAACGCAACTTAAAGCGGAAGTAAACTCAAAAAAAAAATCCCCCACATACATGACACGGACATAT
>CM070034.1:170689775-170707927 GCA_036250615.1 Ptychadena robeensis
GGCTCATAGGGAACCATGGTGACCGCCCCATATTGAGGGGCTCATAGGAGACCATGGTGACCTGACCACCCCATATTGAGGGGCTTATAGGAGACCATAGTGATTGCTTTTGATACATGCACACAGATCAAAACTCATACAGATGTTTGAGGACCGTGATTGGCACAACTCTAGCCTGCAAATATCGTGGACTTCATATGTGTTGGGGCATTTATAAATTCCTAAGGGATCGGGGTCACCTCCAGGTACACAGATTATGTTCTGAGGCCGATAGAAGACCATGGTGGCCACTTTAGTATTAATACAGTATATCTCCATAGATATCTCCATTAGATGATGAGTAGTGCCCATGACAAGGGACTGTATAATTATTTAATGAATCCCAAATTTGTAGAATGTTTATGTTAATGTTTAATACAAATCTCCATGATATTGACACCGGGCTACTAATGATACCAGGGATATTATCTACATATCTGCATGGAGTTTGTAAGCTTGCCATTTGCACAGGGGAGGGTGGGGGGGGGGTTAACTGGTTTAACTAGAAAAACTCTTTTTTTCCTGTAAAACTCTGATAGGTAATTCGATAACATGTGATGTTGGGGTTAAGGAATTGTGTTTCTGTATTTGTAAACACCCAATGTGGTATTTCGGACTCCCGGATGCAAGTGTGGTTGAGCTACCATGTTTTTGGGTTAATGTTACCAAGGTGAACCAACCAATGGCATCCTAAACTAGCCACAGACGGGTGCTTAAAGGATGACTCTACTCAAACTAACATGTAAGGGAAAAGTCTGACACACTCACTTCATTTCTTAAGCCAGCCATACACAGTCAGATTCCATGGCCGCTCGATCACCTATCCGATCGATTCCGGCGATTCTGGCGGGATGATCGATCGCCCAATTAAGAGAATCCGATCGCTGCATACCACCTTGTCCAACGGATTCCGGGACGATTCCGTGTCCGATTGTCCACCTCACAAATGGCAACTCCCCCTGATGTGTGCAGAATCGGATCAAAAAGACCAACATGTTGGTTCTCTGTCGGATCCGATTCTGGGCCCCTGAACGATCGGACGTGATCGATCGGACAAGGTGGGCTGCACACTATTCCGGCACGATCGTTTCGCGCCCGGAATCGATCGGCACGGAATCCGGCCAGAATCCGACCCATGTATGGGGGCCTTTAAGCCCCCCATACCCCTTTAGATCTATCTGTCAGATATTCTTTAGATCTACCAACAACTATGTAGTGCCGGGTCCTCTGCATTGGAACACAGGTAGACTTGATGGTTTAGAAAGTCCCTCATATTACATGTTTTTTTGTAAAACAAAATGAGTTCTAAAGGAAATCTGACAGATAAATCTAATAGTGTATGAGGGGCTTTAGAGATTCCAGTTGCTAGATGTCCCCATTAAGTCTGTGTCCCCTCATACATACTGATGATGTCCCTCAACTATTATTGATTTCCTAATTTTGTTTCCTCTGCCCCATCCCAAAAATGGATATTTTAAGATCTCTGCCAAAATGCCCTGGAAATGCCTACCTTTTGCTGACTGCAGGGTTCTCTGTATGTGTTCCCAGATCCACCTACTTTTTAGGGTTGTGTTTGACTTTTTTTTCTGCAGATTACATGGTGTGGTGATTAAACAGGATTTCATGGTGATGTTGGCTGAACCATGGAACTGCATGGACCAGTTCTTGATGATTGACTTTTTGCCTCTTTGTGGCTTTGAAGCTGCACCTGACCATTCACAAATGAGCACTAGAACCATTGAAGGCCAGTGGCATTTATAGTGTGGCATGACCATGGTACATGACTATAGTAGTCATGATCTAAAAAGGTCATGGCATGACCATGGCGGTCATGTCCTAGTAGGTCTTGGCATGACCATGGGAGTCATGTTCTAGTAGGTCATGACATGACCATGGCAGTCAGGTCCTAGAAGGTAATGGCATGAACATGGCAGTCATGTTCTGGTTGTTCAAGGCATGACAGTCATGTTCTAGTAGGTCATGGCATTAACATGGGGGTCATGTTCTGGTAGGTCATGGCATGACCATGGTGGTCAGGACCTAGAAGGTCATGGCATGACCATGGCAGTCATGTTCCAGTAGGTCAAGACATGAACATGGTGGTCATGGTCTAGTAGGTCACCTATCAATGCACTGAATGGACAATGGTGGTCTGAGATATTCAGGAGCACGCTGTCAAAGCACATAACGGAGAGATGTTGGCTGAACCATGGAAATACATGGACCAGTTCTCAATGATCATGGGCTGCGTTGACTTGTATTCCTTTTTGCCTCCATGTGGTTTTAAAGCTTCATCATACAGTCTTTTTTACTGTGTTATCAGCCATTGTGTAGGCTAAACCCACAAAACTGCCTGCGGTGTCATTTAGTGAGATTACTGGACAGGAAGTCAGGGGTGTGTAGGAGAATGTCAGCACTATAAATGTGTAACCTTTTTAGAAGTTCATCACTAGGACCAGCCATTTAAATCCCCCGTCATGTGCCCTGCAGTCGGTGGGGGGTGGAATATAGTCCAAATACATCACAACACCCTGCTTCAGTGCTTCTTTCTCAGATGTAATGCAAGCGCTGGGCTGGTTCTTTAGGCTAGGGCGTGCAGGTGAGGGCAGAGATTTAGGTAACACCCACATAAGTGGAATCTTATAGATGTGAACCAGTCACATAGGAATGAATAGGATTTCTCATTGACATACATTTCATGCCCGGACACATTGTTCACCATTTACAGCCGGGCAATAGACAAGTGTGAATAGGATCTGAACTTCATCCAATAAAGTCACTTCTGTGAAACTTGCATTAAAATTGGATGGTATATCTGGGTCACCCTCCCACACCATAAATCACTTACTGTAGGTAGGTTACCCAGATCCTGTCCAAACCACCTTGAACAGAGGAGTCAAACTAAAATACATATAGGGCCAAACTTAAAAGCCTGGATAAAGTTGGGGGGCAACCTTGCTATTTATTTAAATATATTATTACAATGCAAGCCATTTTTGGCACATGGGGTAGAGGTTGACACCCCTGGACTGTACACACAGGGATGGGGGCACACATGGACTACACACACTGTACACACAGGGGGCCGCATGAAGCACACAACTGTACACAGCAGGGATGGGGCTACATGGAACTACACACACTGTACACCAGGGAAGGGGGGCACACATGGACACAACTAACTGTACACCAGGGATGGGGCACACATGGACTACACACATCTGTAATACACGGGTATGGTGGCACAATGGACCTACAACACACTGTACACACAGGATTGTTGGGCACACATTGGACTACACACACTGTACCACAGTAGGGGGCACACATGGTACTACACCACTTTAACACACAGGGATGGGGGCACACATTGGACTACACACACACGGCGTGTCTGTACACCCCCGGGATGTGCAACACATTTGGACTACACACACTGTTCACCCACAGGGATGGGGGCAATACATGACGTACACACACGGTACACACAGGGATGGGGGCACACATGACTACACACACTGTACACACAGGATGGGGCACACAGACTACAACACACTGTGACACACAGGGATTATCGGGGGGCACACATGGCTAGGACACACACTAGTAACACACGGATGTGTGGCGAACACAATGACTACACGACACTGTACAACAGGGATGGGGCGCCACACCATGGACTACACCACTGTACACACAGGGATGGGGGCACACATGGATACACACCGTCCACGGAGTAGCACACTGTAGCACACACTGTAGGCACACCACAGGGATGGTCCACATGACTACAAACAACACTGTAACCCACAGGGATGGGGGCACACATGGACTAATACACACACGTACCCAGGATGGGGGCACACTGGACTACACACACTTACACACGGGAACAAAATGGGGGCACCCATACTACCCCCACTGTTCCACACAGGTACTGGAGGCCACATTGACTACACACACTGTACACCATGAATGGTTTGTATACTGCACTAACACACACTGTACACAAAGGGATGGCGGCACACATGCACCCACACACTGCCACATCAGGGATGGTGGTCACACCTGCACTCCACACACTGCACACCAGGGATGTGGCACCATGGACTACACCACTGTACACACATGGATGGGGGCACACATGACTACACACAACTGTACCACAGGATGGGGGCATACATGGACTAACACACCTGTACCCCAGGGATTGGGGCACACAGGGACTACCACTTCTACTGTACACACGGGTATGTTGGCACACATGGACTACACACACTGTGCACACCCAGTATGGGGCACACATGGACTACACACACTTTACCCACAGGGAGGGGGGCATTCACAGTGGACTACACAACACTGTACACACAGGTATGGTACACACCCTGGACTACACACCTGTACACACATGGATGGGGGCACCATGGACGACCACACTGTCATCACACAGGGCTGGAATGGCACACATGGACGACACAACACTGTACCACAGGAATGGGGGTATATCATTGACTACACACAAGGTCACACAGGGATTGCGGCACACATGCACTCCACACACTGCACACAACTGATGGGGGCACACATGCACTCCCACACACTTGCACACACGGGATGAGGGCATACACTACGACCCACACTGTACACAAGGATGGTGGCATACATGGACTACACACACTGTACACAACATGGATGGGGCACACATGGGCTTACCACACTGTACACACAGTACTTGGCACACATGGACTACACCACTGTACACCGACAGGGATGGGGTCACCCATGGACTACACACACTGGTACACACGGGATTCCTGGGCATACATGTACTCCAAACACACTGCACACAGGATGGGGCAACACATGGACTAAACAACATCTAGGCCTTGAATTAGTCAAAGGTTCTGAGAGCTGCCTACCACTCATTAGCCACTCGGTGCTGTTGGGCCAATCTCACTGACCTCACCCAATCGAACAAGCCTTTTGTTCCTGCAGCATGGTTTTTCCCTATTTAAAAAAAAACTTCTTGATTTAAACATGAGCACATTTATTATAATATTCCTTTGTATCTATGTTTTTCAGAAGAAGCTGACATTACATGGTTGCCTGTGCTGGGCTCTACGTGTTGTTGTTATTCTGGTTTTGGGTTGCCTGAACCTTTTTCTTATGAGCTCAGGCCAGGTTCTGGTTGCTCTCACTTGCCGCTACTGTGACACGCCCCAGTGGAAACCTGCTTTTCCGCTTGTTCGCTTCACTATCCTTTAAAGAAGCCACGGAAGAGAAGCAGATCTTTTGCTTAGTGACTCATTAAGGATTCCGCCATTTAAGCGACACCAGAGAGGGGTGCTTAAAGGATATAAGAGCGCCTACTCAATTTACTTGAAAGAACGAGTTGCTTCCTGACTGATTTTGCTTTCCTGTGCAGAATAAGATGATGCATATAGTTATGAATAAGAGGTGACTTCACATTTGATGTGCATTGCATGACTGCGCAACACCTGCAGGTAAGTCCTATGTAACCCTACTCTTTGTTTTTTTTGGGTGTTTCCTCCTACCAAAGGCCCCCCAACACCTTACATCTTTTCATACAATTTCTGTTACACGCAATGTTGTTCTACTAACCCAGGTATAGAGGACCTTTCTAACCTTCCCAATTACATATTTATTCTATCAGGGAGGACCCGGCAACTACCTAGCAGTGATTTACCTTCCATCACTATGTAGTCTCTCAGAGGGAGGCCCAGCACTTACATAGCAGTAGATATCTCACCTTCCAATACTGTGTATTCTATCAGGCGGACCCCTCGGCATCTACATAGCAGTGATAATTATCCTCCATCACTATGTTATCTATCAGGGAGGACCGACACTACTAGCAGTGATATATACCTCCAATCACTATGTTTCTATCAGGCGGACCCGGCCCTACTAGCATGATAATACCTTCCAATCACTATGTTTTCTATCAGGAGGAACCCGCACTATCATAGCAGTGATATATACCTTCCAATCACTAGGTTATTCTATCAGGGAGGACCCGGCACTACATAGCAGTGATATATACCTTCCAATCACTATGTTTCTATCAGGGAGGACCCAACCTACCATAGCGTGAATTACCTTCCAATCCTATGTATTCCTCGGAGACCCCGGCACAACAGCAGTGATATATACCTCCAATCACTATGTTTCTATCAGTGGAGACGGGCACTACAGAGCAGAACAATATACCTTTCCAATCACTAGTAGTCATGAGGAGGACCCAGCACTACATAGCAGTGGATTATCCGTCCATCACTATGTATTCTATCAGGAGACCCCCAAGCACTACATAGCAGTGATTATACCATTCCAACACTATGTATTCTATCAGGGGAGGACCCGCCCTACATAGCAGTGATCTATCCTTCCAATCACTGTGGTATTTCTATCAGGGGGACCCAGGCACTACATACAGGATATTACCTTCCAATCACTATGTATCTATCAGGGAGACCTGACACTACATAGCAGTGATATATACCTTCCAATCCTATGTATTCTACTCACTGGAGGACCCTGCCTACTAGCAGTGTATATATACCTTCCAATCACCATGTAATTCTATCTGGGATGAACCCACCACTACTAGTCAGTGATATATCCGTCCAATCACTATGATATTCTATATCAGGGAGACCGGCACTACATAGCACACAGTGAGATATACCTTCCATCACTAATGTAGTCTATCAAAGGGAGGACCACACTACTACAGTGATATCTACGCATTCCAACCTCCTAATGTATTCCCATCAGGGAGTACCCGCACAACATAGCATTGATATTACTTCCAATCACTCTTGTATTCTAGCGGGATGACCTGCACTACAGTAGCAGAACAATTACCGTCCAATCACTATGTATTGCTATGAGGAGGACCCTCACTACTAGCAGTGATAGTATACCTTCCCAATCACCTTATGTTTCTATCAGGGAGGACCCACACTAACATAGCATGAGGATCTACCCTTCCCAAATCACTATGTAGTTCTGTCAGGGCGTACCCGTACTACATAGCAGTGGATATACCTTAACCATCAACTATTATTGTTAATCAGAGGAGGGACCCGGCCCTACATACAGTGATATATACTCCATCACTATGTATTCTATCCGGTAGGACCCGGCACTTACATACAGTGATTATACCTTCCAATCACTATGTTATTCTACTCTCCGCGAGACTCCAGCACTACATATCAGTGCTATACCCCCAATCACTCATGTATTCGATCAGGAGGCCCGCACCTACATGCAGTGATTCTCCCTTCCAATCACTATTTATTCTATCAGGGAGGACCCGCGGCACTACATAGCAGTGATATATACCTTCCAATCACTATGTGTTCGATCAGGGAGGCCACTATACTACATAGTTGTTGGTAGATAGAGATTGTATGGATCGATCTTAAGGTGTATTGGGGGCTTAACATACACAACCTTTTTATTTCCTTATAAGTGTTGCTGGATGGTTGAGGCTCCCCCTCTCCTGTTCTAGGTAAGTGTGGGATTTTGGCAAGGGGGGTCTTGGAAAGGGATGAGTCCCGCTCGGTCCCTCTTGGAGTTACTTCACCCTTTGTTCCTCTAGAGACCCACACTCCTACCATGGACTCTAGTGTACAGGCATTCTATGGCCATGATGGCAAACCTATGGCACGCATGCCCAAGTCGCCAAACAGAGCCCTCTTGGTTGGCATGCGTAGACAGACTTTGTATCAGTGTGTCTGCAGAATCTGTCTCTGATTGGCGGGGACAGGAGAAGAGGGGAGTTAAATCTTCAGCTCGGGTAACATCGTATTCTGTTTCGTTGACTGTTAACGTTACATATAACTTATAAAAGTTGTTTATGGATGGAACTTGTGTTCCTTAACTGTGTCTGTGATCTGTGATGACATGACCCCCTCATAAAAAGTACAGCCATGGTCTCAAAACTGGACGTTAATGAAGATACAGCAATGACGCTGCCATGGTGGTGAGGATGCCGCATGTTCCTCTCAAGTCCTGTAGGGGTTCCAAGCTCCTTGCTATCTTCTCATTCCTGTATCGGGGCAAACTTTAACAATTTTCACACATGTGTGATATGCATCTGCCACTGTTTAAACAAAAACCTCAGTATTCAGGATACATTCTCGTATTGGAACCATGAGATAAAAAGTGTTTCTGTTTGGGCACTCAGCCATAAAAAGTTCACCATCACTGGTCTAGGGTGTCCAGTGGGTTGGGTCTGGTTCCTCTGGTCCCTTTCTCCTGGCTTCTCCTCTTCCACCAGCATCTGTCCTGGGGTCAAGGTAGCAGCAGGTCTCTCCCCTGAAGTGACCAGCTTTGAGTATGGGGCAAGAGAACACAGAGCTGAGTCTGCACCCAGCCATCTTAGCTGCTGGCATTCTCTCTCTTCCCTTCATGCCTGCTCTATACGTTCTCTGGTGTATGTGTTGGTGGGAGGGAGGAGGATTGTATGTAGCCAGGGAGCCATAACAAGGAGGATAAAGAGCCACGTCTCTGGAGAGTAACAATATAATTGTACAATTGATACGCATATGAGGAAGTGCCCAAAAAGGACCATCATGGTTATATTTTTACATTTTATTTTATTTTATTAAACTAAATCTTATTCTCACTAAACTTGAATCAAGCTTTTTTTTTTGCATGATATGGATAATAGCTACCTATTATAAAGGTACCCCTGTGTTAGGGCCAGCGATGTGAGCCATAGGTACTGCATTGTACAGTGATGGCAGCCTACAACTTCATACACAGCCAGCAATGTGGAGATAGAATAGTTAAGTTCATCATTAATGTCCCAAAAGCTTTTCCAACTGTGATACAACTCCAGTAATAAGTCATATGTTACATGAGCCATGTCCATAGAGAAGACCATAGACTACTGAATGGCCCTTTAAATTGTTGGACTAACAAACCATTGGAATTTATATTCCCGAAAACTTCTTAAAATGAGAATGGTGCTATTTTTGCTTTTCTGAAGGATAAAACCCATTGTGTTCCCTTTGAAGTGATATTTCTTGCTAGGACACATACATATGGTTTAGGAAGATTAAAAAGGAGGTACGGTGCAGCAGTAGAAGAAGCGAGCAAATTTATCACACTGACAAGTGGTTTTGTTAGACTGTGTAAAACTTCAGACTGTTACTAAGCCGTAAGGAAATATGTTTTCCAGAACAAAGGAGAAAGTTTTGTATTAAAAAATTTAACTATAATTTAAGTTTGAATATTCTTTCTGTAAAACTTAGAAATAAATCAATGTGATTGCCCCGCCCCCAAGGAGCTGGTAATAAAGAGATTTGACAGTTCCTTTACCACATGGAATGGTACATAGGAACTGTCTTATTGAATTACCTGCCCCTATAAACTTTTGTTTTCTCTCATTGAAGATCATTATATCTGGTGCCCCTAGTGGCCATACTAATTACGGCAGCTATTAACCCTAATCATTCGCTTCCTGTAACATTAATCATCTATTTAACCCCAACACCCCTTCATGATCCTTCCCTGCCTATAACACTAATCATCTATGTAACTCCAACAACCCTACATGACCCTTCCCTGCCTGTAACACTTATCATCTATGTAACTCCAACACCTCTACATGACCCTTTCCTTCCTGTAACACTAATCATCTATGTAACCCCATCATCCCTACATGACCCTTCTCTGCCTGTAACACTAATAATCTATGTAACCCCAACACCCCTTCATGATCCTTCCCTGCATGTAACACTAATCATTTATGTAACCCCATCATCCCTACATGACCCTCCCCTGCCTGTAACACTAATCATTTATGTAACTCCAACACCCCTACATGACCCTTCTCTGCCTGTAGCACCAATCATCTATGTAACCAACGCGGCTAACTATTCATGTGTTGAGCCTCATGGACTTAATCCGCCCTGTGGACACAACTGCTAATTCTACAGGTGATGTTACTCTTTGGGCCTACCTCCCTAGCAGTAGCCCCAATGCATGGCCTTGACCTTCAAGACCTTCACCCCATCAGACTGCTGCAAGAACCAATGTCTGGTGTCCATATAACTCTGTGCCATATAAACACAGCAGGTACGGATGGATTGTATATTTATAGTCCTTGTAAAGCAGATCCTATATACTCCAGTGCTTCATCACCTGTTACGCGGCGCTGCCCATTTAATCACCTGAAAACTCTTCTTTCGATTGCATTTGCATTGTGTCACATGACAACATCGATTGTCATAACAGAACAACAAAAGAAATGTAGTCACAGCTACACTCATTCTAATTGTTTATTTTTTTTTAATGGTTCGGTAGGTAGTATTTATCACACATTGTTAATGAAAGCTTTTATTTAATTGGCTGGTACTAGTCATGCACAGACAATGCTGACATGGATGGTTAACAATAACCAACCTAGTTGGATATACAATATATATACAATGCATGTTTATGGGGAAAGTAGTACAGGAGTTTTATCACCTAATATACAATATGCTAGACTAACGTAACACAGCTTGTAAAACCAAATCCTGAAAAATGGGTCACCCATTATAAGTAATAATTTATGTGTTAGCTCATTTTTTTCTTAACGGCTTGTCATTGCAATTAAAATATCTGGAGATCTTGCCAGATTAATCTACTTTCTAGGTTGTGGTGAATATGTTGTCCTGTCAGAATCTGGGCTTGTGCACTCCACGCCACCAGCCTTAGCTCCCCCCGATCCATTACCTGTGGCTGAAGTTCCTGGGGTCACTCAGGGTACGTCTGGGGCCTCTCCTGCCGCTGCCATGGTGGAGCCGCCATCGCGCGCGCTCGCGCATGCGCGCGCTCGCGCATGCGCATATGCGCGCGCGCGAGCCATCTCCTGAGTTTTAAGGGCTGGCAGGGGGGTGTGTTCCAGAGTGTCCGTCCCTCCTACCTGGGCAGGCCTTGGAGCGCACTTCCTATATAAACCTGCCAGCCCTTGCACTCAGTGCTGTTGAATTGCAGTTCCTGTGTAGATGCGTGTAATGAATTCTCTTGGATTGACTTCCAGGTGTTTGACCCTGCTTTGTACCCGACGATCCTTTGACCTCTGGCTTCCCGACCCCTGCGTGTACCTGACTATTCTACTTGCCTGCTGCCTGCCTCGACCCTCCGCCTGTCTCTTGACCATCCGTTTATTGCCACCTGCCTTGACCCTTGTTTTGGACTTTGACTATTCTACACCTGGTGTGTCTGCACTATTGATCACTAGGACTTCCCTCCTGAAGGGGACCACCTTTGGGACTCGTGTCCGCAGCCTCCTGGGGGGTTTCACCAGGGAAGCAGGGCCTGGCCACCTGAGTGCGGGAAAAGTCCACAGGGTCCCCCCAAGAGCTACAGCAACAATGCCAGTTTGATAGTTGCCCCCCTGCCACTTGTGAATGGTACAGTCCAGATTCTGAAGGCTTCTGTTGGTTCCTGCAGCACATTACTTGGATCCTCAGCTGCACATATGGTGCATCTTCAGCATCCCATGGAAGAGTATTATTAACCTCCCTAGCGTTATGCCCAAACTCAAAAGACAGCTTGTTGTCATCCATGTGCAGTGACGTCACTCCTCAGAGGGGATGTGGTTAGGACCGGGTGACACCATTTCACTCCCAGAGGAGGTGTGACAACGAACTTTCCAACCAGAACCATTTTTTTTTAAAATACAAGGGCTAAAGGACTTTTAAGTCTGCAAAAGGACTCCAATCTTCCTCAAGAGCTACAGTGACAATGTCAGTTTGATAGCTGCCCCCTGCCCCTTGTGAATGGTAAAGTCCAGAGTTTCGAGGCTTATGCCGGTTCCTGCAGCACATCCCCTGGATCCTCAGCTGCACATATGGTGCATCCTCAGCATCTGTTTAGTAGAGATGGTCGAATTTTTGAAATTTTTTTTCGCTGGTTTCGACTTAATTGCAAAGCCCCTACGCATGGTATCATCACCACACTTGCTGGAGATGTAGAGAAGGGTTGGGGAAGGGTTTAGGGAAAAAAAGTATGTCTCTAACACAAATAGTTTTTTCACAAATTAAGTTCAAAGTCAAGTAAAAATTTTGAAAATCGGAATTTCGACTTTAAGTTTGAACTTAATTTATGCAAAAACTACATGTGCTAGAGCAAAACTTTTTTTTTCAAATGTTCCCCCAACCCTTCTCTACATCTCCAGCAATTTTGGTGATGATACCATTTTCAGGGGCTTTGCAATCAGCTCACAAAATTAGCAAGTCGAAAAATTCGACCATCTCTACTCTTTAGTCATGGAAGATTAACCTCCGTGGTGTTATGCCAGCACTCAATACGGTATGCTGCAGGCTCATGGATTCCTTCCACGGCGCCATAGACTACTATGTTAATGGTGGGGGTGTCGCTTTTCCCCGCACACATCGCCGGCTTCTAATTGACACTTCCATTATGAAGAGCTAGGTGGAAAGCCCAGAAATCACAGTGTACTGAGCCGCGCTCGCCCCTACGGCGGCTTTTCATGACGCAAAAAATGGCACGAAAAGCCCATAATGTCAGGGAGGTTAATGTTTAAAGTGTCACTAAACACTTCAGCCTAATAGCATGTGATTGCCCTCTGCCCCTGCTGTATGTATATATCTGTTCAATGTTGCCACACAAATTGACACCCATATTACTTGCCTAGGCCACAATGGGGGTGCCATCATGGTTTTCCAGAATCGTGTGACACCAAACTCAGTGATTCCACTGCACATGTGGATTTACTTCCAAAGTTAAGGCTGCCATACACACGCCGACGGGTGCAGACAGACCTTCTCCGATAATCACCGGAATTCAAACGTGATGATGTCATCACGTTTGCACCCTGGTGCATTTTGGGGCCCCTTCAGTCAGCCGGCACCCTTCATGTGCTGGCATTAGCTTCAATGAAGACGCCGGTCTTCATTGAAGCTAATGCCATCCGCTTCCATCAGCCAGAGATTATCGGACATGTCCGTTCTCTGGCCGGCCGAGCTGTGGGGTGACATCGAACTGTCGCCCCATGTGGGCACATACCGATAAGCGGCCGATTTTTCCGCTGACCGACGGCGCGACCGCCCGTCGGTCAGGTGAAAAATCGGCCGCTTATCGGTATGTGTATGGCAGGCATAAGTCTAATGCAGTGGCTCCCAAACTTTCCTCACAGGGTCACCCTTTTCTATTTAAGAACATTATCGAGCCCTCTTCCCATTTAAACACAGGTTAAGAATGAAGGCCAGCGCCCCCCTGGAATATCTTTGCTCCCCCCAGTTTGGGAACCACTGGTCTAATGAACACAATGTAGTTGTATACAGCGGGGTTACCTGGTCTGTCCTCTTGCTGCTAATAAAACATTTTGAAACATTTTGATTGGCATGTTAGGGTGGTCCTCTTATTACTGGCCAGTAGCATCAATATGTGTTATCTTGAATGTGTAAAATGCTTAGATTGAAAGTGTTATGTGTGACCCTCTAGTGATGCTGAGGGTCCTATGGCCCGCCACATCAACTCAGTTGCCCACCACTGCCTTAGGGCATCCATGCAGACAGGACGATTCCCTCTCTGATGAATGGTACAGTGTCCACTTCCATGGTGTCAGGGGGTAGGTTGTCCAATGATGCGTCCAGTGGGACACGGAAAAGCCACACCTGAACAGCATCGGACACAGCATTTTGGTGTCTTTGTTATGCAAATGAACCTTGCACATTACTGCTGATGCAGTGGCAACCCCCCCCCCCCCACTCCCCAAACCACAGGACACAAATTGTCTTTTCCCTGCACTGGACACACCTCCGCCGTGGGGAAAAAGACACAGTGGAAGCAAGCCATTAAAAATAAAAAGTGAGAACAACATTGGGGAACAAGATTATATAAAATAAAATATTCCAAGTCTTACCGGGCTGTTTTTGAAGCAGTGTCGGACCTGCACCCCCGTTCACCTCCAATTAAATAAATATAAATTGGGTGGAACAATGTTTACTTACCAGTTCTATATAAAAAGAGAAGGTAGGTCAATATTGACTGTAATTCTTCGACTTGTTTGTACAGAGTGAGCTCTTTACTCTTCAGTTGTGATAAAAAACATATAGAAGGTCTACTTTACCTGGCAAGGCATTTTCAGGCATTTTGCAAAATTACTAGACTGAATAAGTTAATGCTCCGGAGAAGTTGTGGTTCATATGTCTCCAAATGAGATGAAATGTATCTTCAGGTTCTTCTATAGAGATGGTCAAATTTATTTTCAGATATTTGACAATTTCGAGTTAATTGCAAAGCCCCTGAACATGGTATCATCACCAAACTTGCAGGAGATGTAGAGAGGGGTTGGGGGAACATTTTTAAAGAAAAAAGTATGTCTCTAACACAAATTCAGAAAATTTGGAAATTCAACTTTAATTTTGAACTTAATTTATTCAAAAACTATTTGTGTTAGGCTTAGTTTCCACTTGAGCGGAAGCCCGCGGCGCGGCTGCCGCCGCTAAGGACCGCCGCCGCTAAGAACCGCATCTAATGCGGTTTTTAGCGGCGGCCATTCATCCCTATGGCCGCGGTCAGTGCTGGGCGGCCGCGGAATCGCGCGGACGGCCGCCTAAAAACTCGGTCGACCGAGTTTTTAGGCGGCCGTCCGCGCGATTCCGCGGACAGGGGACCAGCGCCATTGAAATGAATGGGCGCGGATGTAGCCGCACCGCGGGCTTCCGCTTCTAGTGGAAACAAGCCCTTAGAGACATACTTTTTTCTGTCAAATGTTCCCCCAACCCTTCTCTATATCTCCAGCTCCAACTTGGTGATGATACCATGTTTAGGGGCTTTGCAATCAGCTCTGAAAGTAAGCAAGTTGAATATTTCGAGCATCTCTATAGGAGGATCCCAGTATTTAACATGACATGATAGCAAATTCCATCTAGAAATACTCCCCAGTGGCCGTTTGCTTGGATACACCTTGAAAATACCAAGCTGGACCTCATTTTGTATTCAGAAAGCCAAATTACAGTTGACCCTTGCCTTACAACTGGCTTGACTTACCTCCATAAGTGAACCTACCACCATAAAGTAATTAATGATACTAAAAGTGCCAAACTAAACTGTAAGAAGTAATTTAACACGATCCCTCGCAGCCCCTGCTCTCTACTAGTGATGGCCGAACTGTTCGCAAGGCATGGATGTTCGCACTCCTTCTAGCCGGTGAGCAGTATGGGTGTTCGACCCGCCCTGTTCGCCAGTGAGAAGGAGCTCACTATTCTTCCTCCGGCAGTATCAGGAGCAGTGAGATCCCGTTGGAGGAAGAATCTTTTCACTAGAAGATCAGGTTCTCTACCTCCGGCTCCAAAAACCAGAAGTGACGTCACATCTGGCAATCAAAACCAGAAACTATGCGTTCCAGGTACCGGATGTGACGTCAATGATGTCACTTCTGTTTTTTCCGATTCTAATTCCCTGCCGAGGGGGAACAGGAGGACGTCAGACTTCTTTAAAAGTGTTCGTTGACAGATCTGGCTGATGTTCGCCCATCACTACTCTATATCTTTCTCAGCCCCCCCCCCCAACTCACAACAAAGATAGACGGGTTAATCTCTTATCTTGGCTCTACATTAAACTGAATGACACAAATTTTCACATAGAAAAAGATTATAAACGCCCCCAGTGGCCACTCATGATATTGCTCCCTGAGTTAACCCCCCCGGAAGCCTTGAAAATAAAGATGGAATCTCTCATATGATTCCAGGGAACAGCAGGTAAGTATTTTTTTTTAGGATTGTGGACTGCTATGCCATCATCATACCAGCTCAGAGGTCAAACTTTCATTTTACATATATATTTTTAGATTTTAAGTATACATCCACTTTAAGACCAAGTTTAGTTTTAACTTACAACCAAAGATTGGACTGGCCAAAACATGCTTCTGCTTTGCATGGTGCCAGCAATGGGTCCATGGCAGTCTAGGCGCGGCCCAGGAGTAGAGATGGGCGAACATCGGCCTGGAGTGTCCGCGAACAGGGCGGGTCGAACTTTTAAAGAAGTCCGCCGTCCGCCCTGTTCGCAGACACATTCAAATTCCCCGCCTCTAGGCGGGGAATTTGAATCGGAAAAACCGGATGTGACGTCAGTGATGTCACATCCGGTCCCTGGAACGCATCCTGGAACGCATAGTTCCTGGTTGCGGGAGCCGGCTGTGACGTCACTGACGTCACTTCCTGTTCTGAGCCAGTATTTTCACTACAAGACCGGCTTCATGCCCGGTCTTGTAGAGAAAAGATTCTTCCTCCGGCACGATCTCGCAGGTTCTGATCCTGCCGGAGGAAGAATTTAGATCTTCTTCTGGCCGGCGAACGGGGCGGGTCGAACACCCGTACTGTCCGCCGGTGAGAGGATCGGCGAACATGCCGAGTTTGCGGCCGAACTGTTCTCCAGCAAACTGCTTGGTCCATCCCTACCCAGGAGTAGGGGCCGGTAGTCCACTCCACTGGAACGGCAGTACGGGTACCTGGCGGGAACTGAAGTGGGACACTAGGATAATCCTGTATGAGACATGCACATGCTATTATGCTCTCCCGCTGCATGGACGCCGGATCAAACCCTGGTGAAGGACAAGGTGCGTTCATGCACCCTCTCTGCTTCCTGACTGAGCACCTGACTAGGGGCCGTACCTTCACTTACATTTCCCGGCCCCGGGGCATCATGGTTCGGTGTCTTAAAGGGGACACTACCTCCGGTCTGTGGGCCTTCGCCCCTGCAGAAGTAGTACATACATTCCCATGGCATACTTGTTGCTGTGCTAAGGTTTAATTAATTATGAACGCCACGCCAACTCATGCAGAGCCAACATAGTGGCCAAGGGTGTTTTCATTCTTGCAACACTGCGACAGCTTCGTATTTTATTACCTCGCACTACAGCTTGCAGCTATCTCTTCCACGGTCGGCTTTGTACGGGCACTGTGAGAAAAATGCCTTCCGAGGCTCCTGTTCAAATACGGATCCCATTCTTATGGTATATTACAAATGTTTTATGTAAATGAAGACACATGACTCTGGAATCTATTTCCCTGGTATTCAGAAGCATTTTCCACAACGCGCCAAGTGACAGAGCAAATCTGGAAAATCTTGTTCGTACAGCACCCCGGAGGCTGACAAGAGTGAAAAATTCAAGTTTATTCTGAGAGCTGTAACAAAAGACTAACTCGGCGTTGTCATCTGTCACAAAGCGCCACAGTGATTTCCAATGTAAACGATATGTTGCCATTCAAACCATGCACAGCCTGAGGATATGTAGATTGAAGTGTCGTAGATGAGTGTCATACTGCTGATATTACTGATTTACAACTTGGTGGATACTCAATAGAAGTTTGTGAGCCTGCGTATGGTCCTTCACACGCTAAGTGGCATGTGTCCCTCCCGGCTCGTAATTGTGCGCGGCATTGTGGTGTGATGGAGTTCTTACAAAATTGTAGATATCAGTGTTGTAAGTGTATAAATAGGAATCTTCCATTGAATTCGCTTACCTACGTCAGATGGCTTTGTGTTTTTTCTTTCATGTCCCTTGCGTCTACATTCTAAGGTGTAAGTGTCCTCTCTGGCTCACCTGAGTAGAAGGACACCAGGCTGGAAAGTGGAGTGGAGTCCAGTGGCAAGGGCCTCAGGAGGCGTAGTAGTGGGAGAACAGGCAGAGAGTCCAAGCGGACGGCAAGCAGAGTAGGGAGACAGTCCGGGTCGGCAGCGGTAGTCGTTCAGATAAACGGAGAAGGCAGAAGAATGGTTGGTAGGCGGATCAGGGTCGGCAGCGGGAGTATGGTAGCAGTAGAGAGGATGCAGGAGAGGATGCAGGAGATGAAGCTAGATCAGAGCTCAAGAGCACAATAATCAGCAAGAACCTGGTGCAGGAGGCTGGATATAAATAAAGGAAGCAGATGCAGGAGATCATGGCAATTAGCAAGGCAAGGCTGGAGCAGGGGAGAGGAATGAGTTTAGTAGCAAGGAAAGTCCAGGAGGGCAGACAGCCTAGTGGGTAGTGATGGCTCGAACCCGGAATTTGATCCGCAAAAGTTTGCGAACCCGGCGAACCGGCGAACTCTCCATTGACTTCAATGGGAGGC
>CM070034.1:170728504-170751731 GCA_036250615.1 Ptychadena robeensis
AAAGTCCCTCATATTACATGGTTTTGGTAAAACAAAAGGAGATCTAAAGGAAATCTACAGATGTATGGGGACCCTTTAGCTACGCACAACATTCAATCACCAACAGGGAAAGCCGACATCTTCACACAGAACTGACAGCCAGCCAGGCAGTCAGCGCAGCGGAGTCTGTGTAAAGGGGGCGGAGTCAGCACTCTTCACTCCAGCCGGGCTCTACGGGGAGAAGCAGGCTGGATTTCTCTTCAGCTTTCAGCATCTTCGGCTTTACATGCTGAAAGCCGGAGAGAACTCTAGCTAGCCGGAGGTCTTCATTGAACGGTAATCGATGTGCCCATGTGGTGCACATTGATTTCCGTTCAATTGATCCCGGATCAATCACAGCGTGGTGACGTCACCACGCTGTGATTGATTGGTGGTCGATTGCACGGGAATCTACCCGTGTGTGGCTAGCTTTAGACTAATAATGTCTGGTTGGCAGGTAGGATGTGGATTTGGGAATGGAAGGCTGATCAAACCCAAAGCTCTACAAAGCCCGGACATAGGAAATTACAATTTGTGAAAAATCTAGAAGTTTGTTTTGCTCCCATAAGTCAAACATCCTGGAGCTCCTCAGTCACCTTGTGTATATGAGAATGAATCTCGCCTGCTAGCGCCTCACAATATGTTATATTATATGTTTTAGCGGCTTCATGGAGAGCTACCTCTGAGTCAGGAAGAGCTGGAGAACGTTTTCGACACCCTGGATGCTGATGGAAATGGGTTTTTGACCTTAGAAGAATTCACTACAGGATTTAGTAAGTTTTTTTATTAATTCATTTTTTTATTCTTATTGTTATTATAGAAGTCTGACAAAGCAAGAAAATGAAGCAACTTCGGTGGCAGGAGAAGAGAGTTATGATATATCCAAAGCCGAAAGCATTTTATGTTTAGTTTGGGGACTGTACTGCAGTAAAAACAACCGTCAGGTTTCTTGTTATCCATTGGGGATGAGCACTGTATGAATGGACTCTAAGTACGAAACATCAATTCTGAGTTGTCAAGGAAGGGAAATTTAATTGGAGAAGAATATTATATAGACCAGACATGAGAAGACATTGCCTGGTGCCCTTTTAGTGTTTTAATCCGGCCCACTTTCCCTTTGGTGAACAGACCCCACTGTCACTTTGGTGGACAGTGAAAAAACTTAAAGTATGGGGCCCCTCCGCTTGTTCCCTGCAATAAGCGGACATACCCTCAAAAGTGGGCCATTCCAAGCAGGGCAACCGTCCTGGGGCCCCATGCTCTGAACCTTTACCCGGATAAAAGTTATTGAGCTGGGGGAGCTGCTAGCAAAAAAATCCCACACCCCTTATCCTTCCAAAGTGTTGGGGGGAAGGGTGTTGGGTGGTGCCAGCAGTCCGGGGAACCGAGTTGACATGTCGATCTCACATGGGGCTGCCGGGGCCCCTATATGCTGACCATCAGGCCCCCCCTAGCTGCTCTGGGATGGGAGCATTATCTATGCTATTGGCATTTAAAGAGCAGATGGAAGCCAGACCACCTTGTCACCATGGTCACAATTTGTTATACATTTAAAAAATATATATTTTTTTTAAATAGAATTTTTTTTATTAGATTGTAATAAGTTTACATTTCTGTTCAATCTAGCCCCCAACACACATTCATGATGCCGCAGATGAAAGGACTGGGACATCTATGCCAGGCGATATTACAGGCTCTTGGTCTTACCCCTCTGTAAAATTTAAAAGCCCCTCCTGGCCCATAAGCAGGCCAGTTTCTAGCCTTTTGGGGGCCCTATTCAAATTTATAGCACAGGGCCCCCTCATGGCCGAGTTGTTGATAGGGGGGCCTGGGTGGGCCACATTTTTGAGTGGGGGCATGCTGTCGTGCAGCTGAGTTGTTGAGTGGTGTGTTCTATTGTTGAGCGCGGGGGGGGGGAGTGCTATAGTTCAGCTGGTGCATTCGCCACCCCCGGCGTCTGGATCACGTTGCCAGTAGTGCTCGGCATGCATAATATGCATGCGGGGTAGAGCATCTGAGGCCCCAGGCTCAACGGGGCCCTATGCGCCCTCATACTCTGCATAGTGGGAATCCAATTTTTGCCCACCCCTGGTAGAGGGAATTTTGTTCACCTTTCACTTTTAAATGATGGTTCAATAGTTTTTAAAAATAAATATAACACCTAACAACACAATTACACTACGAGAACGAGAACTTAGAGAATTGTAGAGTTTCAATGATTAACCCCAAAATACCTCAATTTAAGGAAAAGCAGAGCATACTTAATAAACGTGTTACCATTTAAACCATCTCAGGTCATTTTCTACACGGAGAGGAAATCCCAGCTCATGAAACACTGCATGGGGAACTTGCTCAGCAGCTGGAATTTGAAAATACTTATCAAACAAAATGGCAGGAAAGTAATCAGGAAACCCAAGAGGAGGACGAAAACACCCAATTCTACAATCTCATTGACAGCTTGGGGGCCAACAAAATTTTGGAGGAGTAAGTACAAAACTGGATGTGTAATAATTATGGAGGAAATGTTCCATGCCGATCGTTGTTTATTTTTAGAGCTGTTTTGTAATGATATAGTATCACATGACACAGCGTCCCTGTCTAAAGTATGTGTATGTCTCCTCAGCTCCCAGGGATCTCAGCTATCTGCCTGCTTCTGAGGGTTGAGGTGCTAGCAGCTCCCTTCCTTCTCCCTTCATGTTAGGCTGACTCATAGCTGGCATGCTGTCTGCCGGGTCTCCCTAGTAGAACAGCTAGAGGGACCCGCTGGACAGCGCTGGAACACAAAGGGTGCCCGGGCCTATTGTGACCCGATGTTTCGGCAGATTGACCATGTATGATGACTAGAGATGGTCGAATTTTTCGACTTGCTAAGTTTGTGAGCTGATTGCAAAGCCTCTGAACATGGTATCATCACCAAAATTGCTGGAGATGTAGAGAAGAGTTGGAGGAACATTGGAAAAAAAAGTTTTGCTCTAGCACATGTAGTTTTTTCATAAATTAAGTTCGAAAACAAAGTCCAAATTCTGATTTTCATAATTTTGACTTGACTTTGAACTTCATTTGTGCAAAAACTATTTGTGTTTTAAAGACATACTTTTTTTGTAGCATACCTCTAACCCTTCTCTACATGATACCATGTTCAGGGGCTTTGCAATTAACTCGAAATCGTCCAAATGGTCAAATTATTTTTTTTACATTTCGACCATCTCTAATGATGACGTCATCACACACGGTCGATCGGCCAAAACATTGGGTCACAATCTAAACGTGTATGGGGGACTTAATGTTTGGTCAAATGTTTGTGGGTCCCTGATAGTGGTGGCCGAACTTCGGCCGTGTCCGTCCGCGAACGGGCGGAGCGGACTTTTAAAAAAGTCAGCCGTCCGCCCGTTCGCAGACAGATTCAAATTTCCCGCCACTAGGTGGGGAATTTGAATCTGAAAACCCGGATGTGACGTCAATGACGTCACATCCGGTACCTGGAACGCATAGTTCCTGGGTGTGCTAGCCGGATGTGACGTCACTGACCGGGTTCTCTACCCGGTCTTCAGTGAAAACATTCTTCCTGCGGCGGGATCGCGCTGCTAATGATCCCACCGGAGGAAGAATAGAGGGCTCCTTCTCGCCGGTGAACAGGGCGGGTCGAACACCCGTACTGTCCGCTGGCGAGAAGGAGGGCGAACATGCTTGTTCGCAGCCGAACTGTCTGCCTTGCGGGCAGTTCGGCCATCACTAGTCCCTGACTATCACATATTTATAAGATTATTGGATATTTTATTACAAAAATTTGGGACCCCCTCCCCATACAATGTTTGATGTTGAAAGCTTTCTAAAAAATTATGGAAATGTGCATTTATCCACCAAAAATGTGAGGTCATAAACTAAGAGAGGGATGGTCAAGTGGCCACCATTTGTAGTCCATATTATGTATTTACAGACATCGCTAAAGCTGGCCATAGACGGGCATTCCGGCCCAATTTTTCCGCCAATCGACCACCGTGCATGTTTCCACCAATCGGATGCGCCCACCTGACAAGACAGCAAATCAGGTGTGCCCACCTAGCAAGATCAACCAGGAACCTGCCGCATGTCGGATCGCATGGTGACCCAACATGGCGATAAATTCCCAACCAATCCCATTGCTTTGGATGGGGACAGCAGCTGAATTATTAGTGGCCATGCATGATGATGTCACCACGCACGGTCGATCTGCTGAGAGATAGTCAGAAAAACGAAACGCACCCACTATCCACAGAAAGGGGAAGAAATGAAAGATGTCCGCAGTGAACAGAATTTCTATGTCCACTATATCAAGAGGGAAAAAGTTTTGGCTGGAATGAAAGTTTATCTTAGGATGGGAAGCAAATGGCTCTACTGTTTACTGTGAAATTCTGAATACTTTTGACTCCCCGTTTGATTACAATGAAGCTGAAAATAACGCATTTTCATTTTTGTTGCAATGCTGCATAATTTTCCTATAAGTCCGCAAGTCCATTGTTCAAAGCTCATTGGATGAGAGTAAATGACAAATAAACCATGCATTAGAAAAACCACTTTGTCGTTTAAAAGGAGCATTTCTTAGAACTCTGTCTTGGAAAATTCAGAACCTCATTAACCTCCCTAGCGCACTGCTGAGGGACAGATTTCTGTACGAAAAGCGCATCATAGACTTTAATGGAAAAAAGTTTTTTACATTGTAAGCCTGTAATTACCCATACAGGAGTCTGGTGACATCCGGAATATAATAATAACACAGATGCTTTGTGACATCCTGAATACAATAACATGTTCAGATGCTTTGTGAATAACAATATCAGATAATGAAGATTTCAATAATTCACTGTATCAGGTAAATTAGTGCTGCAACCACTAGATGGCGCTGCAGACGTGCCAGGTTACATAGGACAGCATTGTTATACATTGAAGTCAGTGTATTACATTCAGGAACAGAAGTCACATTGTGAGGGTTTGTTTCCATTGCAGCTGAACGCATGCCTCAAGTTGACGCGCGTTTTTGCGATGCGTTTTTTTTTGTATTGCAGATGCGGTTGGGGCGCGGATGCGTTTCAAAACGCTGCAGCTAGCGTTCAGAAACGCGCCCTAAACCGCATCCGCACCCGAACTCGCACAACCGCACCAGTGGAAACTACATTGAAGTTTCCAATGGATGCGGTTGGCGGCGGCGGCGGCGGCCGCGCGGCTGCAAGCGCCCTGAATTGCATCAATGGAAACAAGCCCTGAGAGAGAAGCAGAATGAAGCCAGCTATAGGAGGTCATAGAGACACCGGATCATTTATTCAGGTGAGTATTTTACATAGGCAATCATATTGAATTGTGTTTTCAATGCAGACATCCTCACATGGGGGTGGGGTTGGAGGGAGTGCTGCGTTCTCCTCCAGCTGCCTCTTCATTAGATCGGAGCCACGCGGATCAGTGAGTTTGCTCTCCTGTGGCTTCGATCTCTGCCTGACAAACCCAGCTCATCCAGTGCAGTTCTGACAGGTCAGAGCTGGACGAACTGGGACCGTCAGGAACGGCAGGGGGGGTTAACAAAGAATTGGGAAGCATTCTGCGGTTTTAAGTAAATGCTATTATGTCAAACAGACAGTGTGCTAGAACCCCACTGCTCTGCCTGTACAAGGTGTAAATGAAAGGAACTGGGCAATTTATGCCATTGGAGAGGGCACTTCATATGATACCTGCCAATCTCTCTGGAATACGGGGAATGGCGTCAGCCAGACTCTTACGCGTTCCAGATGCCGGAAGCGATGTCAGTGTGTTACTTCCTGTATCAGAAGATTAAAGTCCCCTCCCTCCTATTTAGTTCCTGCCTAACTAAGAAGGGAGAGGGCGTTACTCTCCCTAGTAATGTCCCACCCCAGAGGAGGAAGAGGAGACCAGGAGGCTTGTCTCTGTAGAAGTAGGAGGGGAGGGGGGCTGTCGGCTGCAGTGATGAGAGGGGGAAGTGGCTTTGGTTTGCGAGCACTTAAGATGCTGGCATCGGAAATGAAAACATGAGGAAGGTAATTATGTATTTTTTTGTGTAGCAGTTTTCCACTGCTGACAGGTGAGTATTGTGTTTATTTAATGTATGTGTTTTTGTTTAAAACCGCTTTAACGGTGTCCCCATCAGAAGATTTCAAATCAATTTCTATCTCTTACTGTCTGAAAAGGAGATCATCAGCCAGATGAGAACACATCAAGCTCTATAAACCTGGAAGCCTGTCTCCTTAATGTAGGGTTAACTTACTCCGTAATTGAATAATTGTGATCATGTAGACAGAAAATTCTGGCAAATATCGCCAATGGGGGCACAAATGGGTAACTGGGGCAGGTTTTATTCCTGCCGCTAAATATTAAAGATTGCCCTCTTCTGTTACAGTGAAAACGTCATTAAGCGTCTATGGATGGAGTTAAGAAAGGACGAGCCTCACCTGCTTCCAAGCTTTGAAGATTTTCTCATAAGGGTCTTTTCCCAGCTTCAGGAGGCCAATGAGGAGAAGAATGAAATGGAATGTGCCCTCAAGAAGTCAGTAAATCAACTTTTCTCTTTTATAACCAACTTTAAACCCCCTAGCGGTATTCCCGAGTGTGGCTCAGGGTAGATTTCCTGTCCCACTGGCACCCTCTGGGCCCATGGTAATCAGTTTGTGTTTTGTCATACTGCTGTAGGGGGCAATTTCTGGAAATTATAGGACCGCAAGGGGGGTGAATAAGATTATCCATAATAGCTATACAAATACATCCTACTGGACAATTACCTGGTCCCATATTGCACAATTTTGGTAACCTCCCTAGTGGTTGAGACGAACCCAGTTCGTCCACAATTTGGGTTCGTCTCAACCATTACTGGATTGGACCAACGCAACATTAGAGATGGTCGAATTTTTTTTCAAAAATTCGATAATTTTGACAATTTCGAGTTAATTGCAAAGCCCCTGAACATGGTATCATCACCAAACTTGATGGAGATGTACAGAAGGGTTGGGGGTATACGACAAAATAAAAAGTATGTCTCTAATACAAATAGTTTTTGCACAAATTAAGTTCAAAGTCAAGTCAAAATTTCAAAAATCGGAATTTCGACTTTAATTTTGAACTTAATTTATGCAAAAACTCCATGTGCTAGAGCAAAATTTTTTTCGCAAATATTCCCCCAACCCTTCTCTACATCTCCAGCAATTTATGTGATGATACCATGTTCAGGGGCTTTGCAATAAGCTCACAAAATTAGCAAGTCCAAAAATTCGACCATCTCTAGGCAACATACCCCCAGAAAGCTGTGGCGATTCCCCGCAACATTTCCAGGCAAACGATGTTTCCTTACAAGTCATAATTTCTAAAATTCCAAATTCCTATTCTTGTTTTACACGCCTAAAATAATCTAATATAAACCCTGGATCTAGACTATGGATACACTAATTGAAGTGATTCATCTGCATTGCCATAAGGTGGGGATATAACACAAGTATGTTAGATGTGGACAGGGCAACCACCTGAGCAACCAGGTTCTTTTCAGATGTCTAAGTCTCTGTCATTCAAGGCTGGCACACAATAAAGTGAATGTCCACACAGCTGGTTAGGGGGGAAACTGTTTACTAAACGGAATATGAACAAGTCTTTCACCATCACCCAAGGCAGGGATGGGGTTAAAAACATGGGGGCTACAGTTCCCAATATACACTAACCAGATGCACAAGAGGGTTGGCTGGTGGGTTCTTATCCAGAATCAGGACAGAAGAGTAAGGTAGAGCACAGTGGAGGCTGAGAGGGGAGAAATCCTGCATCTTACCCTGACTCTACAGACATCTCTTGAAAGCCTCATCCATCCACTCAGGCAAGATGAGGGAGATGTCCCTGCCATTCTCCATGGATAGGGGCCCAACCCGGGCACCGCAATGTGGACAGCCAGCAGAAGAACGGAGCACCTTGCTCCTAGGTAAGCTTCGGAAAAAGGTCAGGAAAACAATAGCTAGAGAAATGGGAAAAAAATACCATCTCTGGGCAGAAAACGAATTCAAAAGAGAGGGAAAGAGAAGCCATGACCTCATCCCTTGACAGCTGCTGTACAAAATAGATAACCCCATAATGGTATATGCACCAATTTTGACACCATGTCATGGCCTACTGTACAAACATATACAAAACACCAGTTTTTAGTGTGTTTTCCAATATACTACACAATCACTTTCTACATGATCATGGAGACTTTAATGAGTATAATCTGCAGATGTAATGGAAAAGCGGAGGCCCTGTCTATGAATTATCAAACCAACCTTTATTTCTATCACAACAGGAAAATTGCAACGTATGATGATGAAATACAGAATTTGTATGAAGAGATGGAACAGCAAATAAAAACAGAGAAGGAGCAATTTCTCTTGCAGGTAGGTTAATTTAACACCACTCTTCTGTAAAATCACATCATAACCCTACATTGCCATTTACTGCTAGGGGCAAAATATGTTTCCCCAACGATTCCAGTTCGATGGGGACCCTGGTCTGGTGTTGTGACATATTTTCCTACTGGCTGGGACCTGCTGACAGGCAGCAATGAGACACAGGATTGCTGCTAAGGAAGGAGGGAGGCTGTGTATCCACAGCTGTGCTAGTCTCCGCCCCCTTTTTCCTGCAGGGTGTGGAGGGGGCCGGCTTCCTCCTGCTCTCTGCACTGCTTGTCAGATCAACCAGGATATATGGACATGTCCATTCCTGGTTCCACAAACCTTTTTCGAAGAAAGGTGTACACAGCTCATTTTTGTAATAGATTCACCCTTAGAGCCTTAAATAATCTGACAGAGACAACTTTACTTTGCTTTTCTAGTGTTGCTTCAGTACATTACCACAATGAATATCAAATGAAACAACTCAGACCCAGTTGAACTGCAAACTCTCTTCTTTAATCCAATTTCGATTCTTTTTGAAGTCAGACATCCACCAGTTCGGCTGCTTCACATGCCAATGCTCAGAGGACTAGGACCTTTTGGAGATCAGCTCCCTTTGCTGGTGGAAGTGATGCTAGCACATGACGTACTCCTGCTTCCTTTCCTGGCTGATACCTATTATAAATCACCTGAAGCCCTGTCTAATCAGACCACCTGGCCTTTGTATATAAGGAAGTCTGAGGCAACAGGTAGCTGCCTGAACAAGAAGTTCTTTATGTGTTTGATTCACAGGTTCTTCTTCTGTCAGCCGCTGCCAAATAGGTGTAACTAGGAACCGCAACCTGGGGGCTTCTAGCAGTAAAGTTCCATCACTCCTTGCGGAGTGCTCTAGTAGATAGCGGGGGGCTCCTTAGACACTGGCCCTGGTTTATGCTTCTTTGGTGGCACAGTGGGTCCACCGCTCTGGTGGTTCACCCGTGACATAATGCTTATCAACATGGCTTTAGGTGAATTTGTTGTGCATGAACTTGTTGTGCATGCACAGTAGCGTGGGGTAAAAAATCCCCATGCTACTGCGCATGCCCATCACCTACTGTTGTCATTAGCATACTGGAAGAATTTAGAGTTCCTGCAAAATAAACCCATGCAATTTCGACCTAGCGAAAAATTCTGTATTTCAACTGTCAAAATTCTACCGTTTCCAAATCTGAACTTCATTCGACACCTTTGGGTTACACCAATTGTATGCAATGTCTTCCTACATAAATATACAGTAAATGTTGTCTTAGATATGCAAAGACATTTTGTAACATTAAAAGAAGTCTACTTTTAGAAGAGAGTGAGTTTGTTATAGATGCAAGAATGGGAAACTCTGTCCGCGTCCATTGCTCTGTCCATTGTCCATGCTACTGGAATGTCCAACAAGCTCTTATATGTGTGATGAGCACATTTTGACCATGTAGGGCAGATTTTGACCATGTAGGGCAGGGAGGTTACTCAACAGTAGAATGTGGCATCAGCCATCTCTGTTACCACTAAAGCTAGGCATACGATCGATCGCCGTGTGCGTTCACAATCATAGATCTAACAGAAAATTTAACAAAAACCCTTCCTTCATGCAGGATCGATCAATCAAACTGGTCCATAAATCCTGGTCAATCGTGGAATCAGAGCCGAGATCAGGACTCCCCTCTCACTGTGCAGAACAGACCGTGTTTGGCTCTGCCCCCTTGCACAGACTGCTCTGCACAGTGCGGGGGAGAACCCCTCCTCTGGAGCCGTCCTGTGTCTAGATCACCGCTCTGCCGAGTGCTGTCAGACAACAGATGGAAGCTGCTCTATGGGAACCCTGTGTCACAGGTAAGCAGTGGACCCACCATGCCACCATCCAAAGTGAGGTACCAAGGCAGCAGGCAGAGACATAGTCAGAGAGGCGGTAGTCAGGGCAGGCGGCAAACGTGGTAGTCGAAGATGGTCTAGGGGTCGGTAACAATAAGGCAGTATCAGGAAGCAGAACCTGTGGATCAGAGACATAAAGAAATCTTTGTTCAGGCAACTCCCTGTTGCCTCAAACTTCCTTATATACAAGGTCAGGTAGTGTGATTGAACAGGGCTTCAGGTGTGTGATAATGAGTGGTAACCGGTATCCTTCAGCAGAGGGAGCAGGAGCCACATCATGTGCCAGAATCTCTTCCACCAGCAGAGGGAGCAAGAGTCACATCATGTGCCACAATCTCTTCCACCAGCAGAGGGAGCAAGAGCCACATCATGTGCCACAATCTCTTCCGCCAGCAGAGGGAGCAGCAGTCACATCGTGTGCCAGAATCTCTTCCACCAGCAGAGGGAGCAGGAGTCACATCATGTGCCACAATCTCTTCCACCCGCAGAAGGAGCAGGAGTCACATCATGTGCCAGAATCTCTTCCACCAGCAGAGGGAGCAGGAGTCACATCATGTGCCACAATCTCTTCCACCCGCAGAGGGATCAGGAGTCACATCATGTGCCACAATCTCTTTCACCACCAGAGGGAGCTGGAGCCACATCATGTACCACAATCTCTTCCACCAGCAGAGGGAGCAGAAGTCACATCATGTGCCAGAATCTCTTCCACCAGCAGAGGGAGCAGAAGTCACATCATATGCCACAATCTCTTCCACCAGTAGAGGGAGCAGGAGTCACATCATGTGCCACAATCTCTTCCACCAGCAGGGGGAACTGATCTACGAAAGGTCCTGGTCCACCGATTAAAGTTTGATTTGTGATCGTTGGCGGGTCGATCGCACAGGTATCACCCGTGTACACTTGCTTTAGAAATCTCTTCAAGTAGTTTTTGTTCTATAAGTATTCTCAAGTATGCAGAATGAAGAACTGCCAGAATTTTCATTAGAGGTAATTCTTTATCTCATAAACAAAATTACGGTCTAATGCACCTGATATAAACTGTGGGGGAGACAGCTAATGGAGCACTTGGCTGTGTGGTTTTTTTTTTCTCTTTGCAGGAAATAGGATTTAATTGAGCCTTTGCAGGAAAATACACTTCAAATGGGGATCAAATAGAGAGTGTATGCCGTACGTCTTATACGAGTTGCTATGAACGTTGATTATTGTAGAATTGTTCTCCTTCCTCTAAAGCTTTTAATGGCGAAGAGAGATGAACAAAGAGAGGACACAAAAATCTATAATGCATCTCTCATTACTAAGTTAATCATTACTCTGAAAATTATGATAGCATATTTTTGGGGGAAATGTGGACCTGTATTCAAGGCCAATTAGGGCTCATTCACTCCAAAGTACATGTACCATGTATCCCTGAAAATAAGTCACTGCCTTGTATTAATTTTAGGTGAAAAAGATGCACTAGGGCTTTTTTCAGGTAGGTTTTACTTTTACCAAGTATTGAATTTCATTGAATTTCAATATAAGGAATTGCCACCAGATGTCACTGTCATTTAAGCTTTTTTATTCAGCTACTCCAAGCTCAGTTCGGCTTCACAACCTTTTTACCTCTTATTTTACTGGGGACAGCATTCACATGGAGCTGCACACTATGTGTGCCCAAACACAGGGACTTGCAGGTGCTTTCTGGCATGCTAACAGATGGAAGTCCCTGTGTTCAAGGCACACACAGTGTGCAGGAAGGCAGGGGGGTAAGGGGTTCGAAGACTTAACAGGACACCTCCTGCCCTGTATTCTCTCACAAATAATTCTACTAATGTTTGATTCTATATTCACAAATATTCACAATTCGAGTGTATGGCCATACATTGCGACAATATATTCACAATAATAATTGCATGGTGACAATTTCCCCTCTATGGTCACTCACCAAAGGAGTCCACGCATCTGTTTGTAGTCCATCCAAGAGCCAGATAACACCACACAATGTAGACTAGAGCAGGAAAGGAAGGGGTCACACAAAAGCACCCTCCTGTTATGCGTCACTGCAAGAGTTAGAGTAGGCCATAACATACTGTATTTTTTGGACTTTAAGACACACTTTTACCATTAAAATCAATGAAAAAGTGTCTTAACGTCCGAATATTTAAACCATCCTGGGAGAAATAGCTATGTATCCCAGGAGGCAGACATTTGTTCCATTCCCTCCAGCCAAACCAAAAAGCCACTGCCAAGAAGACATCTTATCTGCATTAGCACTAGCAGTACCCATTCTCTGAACACACTGACCAGCTTATGGAGAGAGACATTTAACAATTGGCATGAGTTTACATTAACATTCTGCATTGCAATAAATACATTTTGTGACAAAAACTTATATCTCCTCTCATATGCAAATAGCTGCTCATGGGTAAGTTGTTCAGTGTCAGGTTGTAAAATGTGGTCAGTGAATCAGTCAGTGTGTTCAGAGAATGGATACTACTAGTGTATAAACACATGATAAAGTATCAGCCCTGACATTCTGCTGCAGCAAAGACCCCCCTCCTGGCTTTTGGCTGAAGGGATATAGAGTGAATACTGCGTGGTCCAGTCCGGCCTACTTTGCTGGAACATTCTGTATATTCACTTGATTTCTGAATAGATGTCTCTGTTTTTTTCTCCCTAATCTTCTCTCCAAAACTTTGGGTGCGTCTTATGGTCCAAAAAACACCGTATATATGCTAATAAACTAGTCAGTGTGAGTACAATCAAATTAACCAGGGTTAAGACCTGGGTTGGCCAACTCCAGTTCTAGAAGGTTGGACATTTTTAGTAAAAAGGCAGCGGTAAAATAAGTATGGAATGGTATGGAAAAAGTCAACATATCAATGTATGCCGTATATGATGTCCTCTACATAGAGCTGGAGAACCCTGGTTTAGTCACATACCTTCAATAGGCAATACCAGTGGTGGGCAACTAAGTTGACAGGGAGGGCCACAAGTGCATCACTAAAGGGCCGCACATAACTTTTTCAACCTACACTGACTTGTAGAAGCATTTTTTAATGTGGAAATGACAGCAGGCGGAGCTGGAAGGCATTATTTTTAATTTTTAAATAACAACACTTATTTTTAATTATACTTCAAGCATTGGGTAACACTGTAGTATGGTGATGCACATTTTGATTAAGAAGTTACCGTATTTTTCGGACCATAAGACACACTTTTTCACCCCCAAAATTTGGGACAAAAAGTGCCTGCGTCTTATGGTCCGAATTCGCGACCCCCACAGCCACTGGCCGCCGGTGGTTGCACCTTGACTTCCCGCCAGCTCTCCCGGCACAGAGATTCGTTGGGGGAGCTGGAGGAGCTGTCAGATGTGAGATGCCGGCTAATGCCGGCTCTCCCATCTAAACTGTGTAATTGCCTATGCCAGCCCTGAACTGAACTTATAGATGAACTTGCATCCATACCTCTCTCCTGTCCGTGGGAACAGCAATCAATCTGCTGCCCCACGAACACAAAATCAGTAACATCGGGAGAGGAGAGAGCAAAAGACAAATCAGCCCCACCCCCTCTTCCTCCTGTAGATCAGTGTAAAGTATGACGTTCTGCTGAGAGTGCACTGCTGCTAGTGACATCTACTGGCTGAATTGAATATTGCACCCATTAAATTCATTGCATTAACCCAATTGATGTAAAAATGTATTAAATCTTTTTTTTCTGGTTTTTCTGCCCTAAAAACTGGGTGCGTCTTATAGTCCAAAAAATACGGTAGGTGTGATGCCCTATGCATGAACTGTAAGGTTTTGGTGGAGGGCTGAGGAGGGCCGCAGGTTAAGCACCCAGGGGCAATAGACAGGATTTAATAATATTATTATTTTGGGGACTGTTCCTTGCTCTTTATATCTCATTATTCTGAGAACATGACAACATACAATCATAATTTTGTCTCAATTTAACTCAGGACACCGAACGATATCACACACGCAGCCACGAGCTGGAGGATAAGCTGCAGAACAAAGAGCAAGAATTGGAGCATCTCATGAACAAGCAGAAAAGGGTAATTACATCTCATCTCTGATCCCATAACCCCAATTGAAAAATAATCACTGGTTTGCTATTTATATAAACTTTAATCATTTGCTTGGCTTTATAAGTTGCTTGGCTTTAAGATGTTTTCACCTGCATTGTGTGATCTAGCACGACAGGGACAATGGTGAAAATTCTCTCTAATGAGGTGACAAGCAGAAATTAAAATAAATTTAAATAGACTCATCACTCACATAAACAAACCCCAGGACACAGGTGTAAATTATGACTGTGGGAGTGTGGACTCCATGTCCATTCCCCTTGTTATACCCTTTTTTTTTTTTTTCAAACTTTATTGAAAAATTCTTCATAGTACAGCATTTGTTATACCCTTAACCTATTATCTTAACACTAAAAAAAACAACACAAGACCAAGATTTTCGGAAAAATAATGGATAATATATTAAATATTTGGCCACAGCATAAATAACAATATAACAAACAACTCTTGTCCCTGACAGTGCCCCCACATGAACCCACCAACAATTAAACCATACCCACCTGTACCAGCCACCAGCCTCCCCTTCACCAGCACAGTGGGTACACTATAACACGTTGCCTCCTCCTCCCACCTTTACCGTCAGAAGGGTTGGGGGTATACTACAAAAAAGGTATGTCTCTAACACAAATAGTTTTTGCATAAATTAAGTTAAAAGTCAAGTCAAAATTTCGAAAATCTGAATTTTAACTTTGTTTTTTAACTTAATTTATGCAAAAACTTCATGTGCTAGAGCAAAACTTTTTTTCAAATGTTTTCACAACCCTTCTCTACATCTCCAGAAATTTTGGTGATGGTACCATATTCAGAGGCTTTGCAATCAGCTCACAAATCAGCTCACAAAGTTAGCAAGTCAAAATTCGACCATCTCTATGTTTTCAACAATCCTAACCAGCTGCTAAGAGGGTTGGAGGCTGATGGCTCTTGCCCAGGACAGAAAAACAGGCAGTCCAGTTGAGGTAAAGAGAGGAAGAATGCTGTTGCTCACCCTAGCCGACATGGTACTTATCTGCTTCACCCACTTGGGCAAGATGAGAAAGAGACTGCCCTGGTACAAAGGGCATCTCTGTCATTCACCATGGGTGGCACTGGCTTTGTGGAAGGCAGCGGGGGACCCAGAGAGACAGAAGGGAGCACCTTGCACCAAGGTAAGCTCCAGCAGGCAGTAAAACACAAAAGGCCCAGGAAAATGTAACTACTTACTTAAACAAACTCTGCCCAGAGGAGGTGTTTAGGAGTTACTGGGCATAAAATAAAACCAAAAGAGAGGGAAAAAAGCCATTACCTCATCCTCTAGCAGCTGCTATGCAGAAATTTTACATTTTCTTAAAGGCATATATACATAAATTCACAGCATGTCATGGTCTATACAGAATACACATTTACATACAGAATATATACAATAAAGTGTAAAATCACTTCACTTCAATAATTTACCAGTAACAATAGAAAATACCAGTTGATTTTGCCTACCATATTTTTTGGACTATAAGACCCAACTTTTCACCCCCAAAATCTGGGGGGAAAGGTGCCTTCATCTTATGGTCCGAATGCGCCACCCACCGCCTTAGCTTCCTGCCAGCTCTCCAGGCAAGGAGATTAGCTGGGGAGCTGTCAAGATGAGAGATGCCTGCCAGTGTCCGGATCTCCCATCTGAACTGTATAATTGCTTATGCCAACAGAGCCCATAGCCCTGCTGGCATAAGCAATGAAGAGAGAGATAGATGAACTGTCACCTATCCCTCTCTCCGTGTCCGTGGAAACTGCAATCACTCTGCAGCTCCAACGGACACAGGAACAGCAAGATCGGCAGAGGGAGAGCAGAGGAGTGATTTTGCAGCTGTTGCTCCCCCTCCTCCCAGTCAGTGAGGAAGATGATGTTGTGCTGTGCTGAGAGTGTACTTGATGTAATGATCTGCAGTCAGCCTTGGAGTCTAGTAGCTGAAACAGCGACTCAATTAATGGCAGGATCAACAGTGGTAGCAAGAGGCAGCAAGCAGGAGCTGTTACCTCCCCGAGGGGTCACCAGTGTTGGCGCAGGTTCCACAGGGTGCAGGGGGTCTAGAGTGTACAGGGTTTTCCCCCAGAGCCCCCCTAATGGGAGATAGGCAGGTGCCCCTTGAGGGGGCCCTGTGAACTTTTCTCACGCTGTACACGCAGGTCCTGCCACCCCCGTGTTACCCACCAGTTGAACCCCAAGGAGGAGAAGGAGACGAGGGAAGCTCCCCTTGAAGGTGGCGTCACGAGATGCGAGGTACCAAACAGGGATGAGACGAAGAGAATGGTCGGACAAACGTAGGTCAGGGCTGGCAGCAACTTCGGAAACGATGTGACGAGCAGAGTCGAGGCAGGCGGCAATCGTGGGATAATCGGGAACAAGCCAAGTCAGGAGTAGAGAAATCAGGATCGTCGGGGTCAAAGCAGGGTCTGGTACACGGATAATCAAGATCTAAGCACAAGTCACACATCAAAAGCTGAAACAGACAGCACTGGACACAGGGAAGGTCTTCCCTTACTTAGCCAGTGCTGTCTATGACCACACCCATGGGAGGGGTGGTCTCCTACCTGAATTGGCTCCAAGTATGCTTTAAAGCTCAGGTGAGACCAAGCGGGCGTCCCTAGGAGTCCCACTCAGACTGGACGATGGACACTGAGAACTCCAGCACCCGGGGCTTGCTGAGGATCTGACTGAGGTAGGGAGCGAGTATGGGAAGGGGGGTAACAGGAGACTAGTCAAAACAAGCATAGGTCAAAAGCAGATGGTGTCAATCACAAGGGAGCAAGACCAAGAGTAGTCGGGTTGTCAAAGTCAAGGGTCGGTAAATAAAGGAAGATGATAACGAAGGCACAAGCAGGGAAAAGCAGGAAGCAAGATACTGGCTGGAAGCTCAATAATCTGGCACTGAAGGACCTGGCTTTTATAGGAAGTCCATGGGAGGGACCAAGGGTTCAGGTTTCAATGAGTACTAGGTAAGCAGATGTCTTTGTATAAAGTATCCGACAGGTACTGAGACAAACATTCCGGTGGTTCAGGGGATAGAGCTGCAGCCAGACACCGGAGCGTCCCTGGGTTTGGATCCTGACAGTACTGCTGCTAGTGACACCTACTGGCTGAATTGAATAGTGCATTCATTTAATCCATTGCATTAACCCAAATGATGTGAAAACTTATTAAATATATTTTTTCTGGTTTTCTGCTCTAAAAACTGGGTGCGTCTTATGTTCCGAAAAATACGGCATATTGAATAATTATATCACTTCCTGTGAGCCAAACAGAAAAATGCTCTATTAAGTAAACCACTAGTCCCATCAATCTAAGACAGTGTTTTTCAACCTTTTTTGGGCAAAGGCACACTTGGGCAAAGGTCCCCGTCGGAAGTACGTCATCAGCAGGTGCCCCGCTGGAACGCAGATGCGTACCAGCAGAGCAAAAACACCGCCCCTGGTCTGTGGGGACGTGTGTTGCCAAGCAACCGCATCCTCACAGAGCTGGTCCGTGTATAACACGGATCGGCTGTATAAGTCAGCTGATCCATGTTATACACGGACCGGCTCTGTGAGGATGCGGTTGCTTAGCCCTCCTATCTAGCTGCCTCTTATAGTATAAGACTTATAGTATAAGAGGCAGCTAGATAGGAGGGCCGAGGGTGGGGTCAAAAACCCACGGCACACCAGGCAACATCCCGGTGGTTGAAAAACACTGATCTAAGACATAGAGATGAGTTAATGGGTGGATGAACTTTAACTTGCCCAGCTGCTAGTTTTTTACCCTATTCTGTAACATCTCTGTTAATAAACTCTTTGATGGCCGCATAATAGAAATCCCCCCCCCCCTAGTTGTTTTCATGTTCATGTAAGTCTGGCTGTTTCCATTTCGTACATTTTAAGTAGCGCTTTTAGAGAAGATGAATCAGGTTTTTTAGAAGGAGCGGGGAGAAAGACAATCTTTTGACAATCTGGTTATTCCAATTTAGTCCGATTACATAATCTTCGTACAGTCTCTCGGTTTTGTCCTCTCTGTTTGCATCCGTTGAAGTATCTTAATAGGCAGACATCGTAAAAGGTTTTTTTTTTGTGTTTATTCGGCTTTTCTTAGTGCTCAGCGCTAGTCTAGTTTGTTACATAAGAAAATTCCTTTTGTTGTTGTTGCCAAAAGCTGCCCAGTTTTCCTCTACTCCACAGACATGACTTGTGAATGGTTGACCATGTCAGTGCGTATGTGAAAGTTTGATAAAAAAAAAAAACCACATACAACACGTTACATTTTGGATATTTATATATATATATATACATGTATATTGTACAGGACCGCTGGGATGGGTCCTGCCAGAGGGGCATATTTCCCCTACATGCAGGCTGTGATCCCATTGAGTGTATCCTGGAAGGAGTTCGGAACAGTATTGCTCAGCAAAAGTTGGTTGCTGAACAGTGTTTTATTTCATTTTGGTGATGGGCTCCCAAACTCTGGGATAGGGAGGATGGAACTGGGTGGGCCTCTCTATTACCCCAGGGTCCACTAAATGGAGGTTAGTGGACCCCGGGGGAATAGAGTTGCAGGTGAGTGGAGCCAGGCGTGTCTCCACAAAAGGATCTCAGACCATGGTGTTGGGCTGCTGACAGAGTGGACACAGCTCCCAATGTAGTTGGAGACAAGGCTTCTGACTGTGGAGACAGGGGGCACCCAAAGAGTGTGGGGCCTAGGCCTGTGGTTACGGGGGCAGCTGCTACAGGGGGCTCACAGAGCTTGTGAGGCCCAGGCCTGTTGCTGCCAAGAAGCCAAGGACGTCAACTTACGTTAAAAGTTGGGAAGCCAGGTGGTGTGGCATTTTCTGGACTTTTTTATTTGGATTGATCTTTACCCCTGTGAAGGTAATCCTTTGTTTTGAACTTATTTGTGTGCAAATAAACATGGGCAGGAGCCCTAAAAGATAAACAATCGTGTGGAATGATGCTGTTTGGAGACGCTGTTTGAGCTGAACCCCCACAATATATATATATATATATAAAAGCATACATATACAGTTGCAAGAAAAAGTATGTGAACCCTTTGGGATTACATGGAGGTTTGCATGACTTGGTCATAAAATGTGCTCTGATCCTCATCTAAAGCTAGCCATTAGTGATGGCCGAACATCAGCTGCGGCTGTTCACGAACAGGTGAATCAAACTTCCGCAAATACCGTCCGTTCGCATGTTCGCGGCGAACCTCCATTGACTTAATGGAGGGCGAACTTCTTAAACCTTCAGGTCATATTTGTAGCCAAAATACCAATAAAAGAAAAGTCAAAAGGATGCAATCACCTGGACAGTGTCATGGCAAATAGGGATCAATGGCTAAACTTCTCTTAAAATGCTGTTTCTTCAGGTCTAATGGCCGGAAATCACATCTAGATCAAAGCTTTGGCCAAAAGTTACCGGACAGTACCTTCTGCAGCGCATCACATTTAGTCAGATCTCTCTGCAATGCATAATACAGCATACCCCACCCCCAGAGAAGGACTTTTGTGGCTCAGTAATGATGAACTACATGTAACAGAACACCTTACCTATAGCTACAGATCATTGGATGGAGTATAATAGAAAAGTATCTCAGCCATTCCTCAATCAGCAGCAGCTCTCCCTGTCTATCTAGTGCTGCAGATACAGGATAAATGTAAAAATGGCTGCCGGGCTGCTTCTTTTAAAAGGGGGGTGGTGTACTCCAGGAGGAAAAAATGTGTTATTGGCTGTACTGTCCCACCTAACTATAGGGTGAGGGGTCACATTTGTCTCCATGTTAAGGTATAGGGGCGGCTCAAACACCCATAATGTTCGCCAGCATTGCGAACTGCGAACATGCTATGTTCGCCGTGAACTGTCCGCTGGGCGAACTTTTAGGCCATCACTACTAGCCATACACAGTTCAATTTTAGCATTCAATCAACGTATTTAGATGAAAAATATGATCGAACGAAAACTGTTTTTCCTGCCCACATGGTACAATCGATGATTATTGATCGATTTTTGTCAAATTGTCAATTGAAACTTGATCGGACAGGTTGGAAAATTGTGGTACAATCATCGAACTATATTCCTTGCAGCTTTTTTTTGGTCGAGTCAATAATACTCAATGTGTGTGGCTACTTCCCTTTTACAGGGCTACTCAAATATAAATTTGAAAGGTCCACTTACCAAATTTCCGTCGGTCCGGCGTTTGAAATTTTACTGTGCACTGCCAGCGGATCGGCAGTTTTCACGGCGCTGACCCGGTCCGAGGGACGTAGCATGACGTAGTTGAGTTCATATATATAAATATTCTCCCTATCATCTATACAGGACACAGTTTCAAACATATGTATTTAATTACTAGACAAGGGACAGGTCAAAAGTATATATTGAGGGGTCAGTGGAGGGTGAAAGGGGTAGGAGGACCTGAGATGCCCTGGGATGGCCATTTTCTCTGTTCACAAATCTTCCTTTAGGAAATATTGATATACCGTAAATTCAAGCTTTTATTAACCTTCCTGTGCAGGGGCCCCCTACCACTAGCACTTCCTTTCCCCCCGGCCTGAGGCTTCCAGAGAATGCCTATGCACATTAATTTTAGTGAGCTCCTGAGATGAGTACCAGGAGATGGTGTTTGGTACTCACCCCATATGTAGGGTGGTCTCCCTCACTGTCTCCCTCACTGTCCTCTGCGTCAGCCTCCTGCATGGCAGATTCTGCTGCAGATGGACCTCCCTATTCCTGATTGAGCCTCCGATTAGCTGTCTCCATCCACAGGTCACCAGCTGGCTTTGGGTCACATGTAACTCTTACAGTACAACACGTTTGAACCCCCAGATCTCATACATCAGTAGTGCAACTTTTCTCTTGTCAGACTTTACCCTTACATATGCCTACTCTGACTTTCAACCCCCCATCTCTAAAGTCCAATCTTGTTTTTGGATTAGTATTTTACATTCCCAATTTGACACCCCTAACTGCAAACTGTTATAGTTATTGTTTACATGTGGTTATCCAAGTATTAAACAATAAAAACTAAAAGAATTTTGGCAATCAAAAAAATTTTAACTTTTACAGTAGTGTATACATGACAAAATGGAGTTGGAGCTGTAATCTCAACTCAATCTGCAATATCAGCTTCAGCCACCGGATGTCACTAGAGAGCACTTCCGTCAAAGCATAACACAAGCACAGCTTCTTAAGCATAGGGGAGGAGGAGAAGGAGGGAAGGAAGCTGGTATGCAGAACTAGGTTTTAGTCCATTTTGCGTACCAGTGTACTGCTTATGTGCACCCCTGCATATTACAATGCCATCATACATAGCAAATATAAACATCCGAACAAAAAGGAGGAGGGAAGGTATGTTCTTCTAGCTACTACTATTAGTGAACTCACATTAATCCTCACCCCTTACCCACCCTTCATTTAACTACCAATTATAATTCCTTACCTTCCTGATGCACCCACCCATGAGGTTGCCCTCCCACCTAGCTATGCACAGTTCTGGGCTAACAAAAGATGGACAGAGCTGAAATATATGTAGCACCCCTCTGTTAAGAGGTGACTAGTCATAAAGGGTTAATTGTGTTTCTAGGGGTTGTTTACCAGCTAGGACAGCTGCCTAGGAAGGCGGGAGAAATTTATCTATTTGGTGATTGACAGAGCTCTGTGCAGAAATGATACTTCCAATCTGCCCAGAGATAGAAAGTTATGGGAGGGGGTGGTAAATGTGATAGGAGAGATCATCTCTGCTCAGGAGTTCTTCCCTGAGGTGTCCCCCCTCTGGGGCCCTGGGGATGTGTTGCTGTGTGTCAGGCCAGGGGTTGCTTGCCCTGGTTTGATGGCTGAGAGATTGTGCTGAAGCATTGCTGCTATTCAAAGCCTGTGAAGCCTGTTGTCTCCACTGCCAAGTAACCTGCAGGGGAGAAGCTGCTGTCCTGAGGTGGATCTTGGAAGTCAATGGAACCTGAGGTGTGTGAGCCTTCTAGGGAGGACGTAGCCATAGACGGTTGGGGTGAGAGATCCTGAAGGAAGTCAGCTAAATGCAGTTACTAGAGGTGCTAGAAGAGGAATCTGCAAAGGTGCTTAATTGGGCAGAGCTGCTACGATGAAAGGGCTGGACCATCAGATTCCCTCAGAAGCAGTGAGAGTCAGGCATCCAGCAAGTGTCAGTGGAGCTGAAATGGTGTCACAGAAGAAGTGAGGCCTGCTCAAGTGTATTGGAAGACTTGGTCAAGTGTACTGAAGAAGTCAGACCCTGTCCTGCCATCTGTATCCTGCCGACACTAATGCTAGCCATACACATGCCGATAGGCGGGCGATTTTTAACCTGACCGACGGGCGTGCGCGCTCGCGCCGTCGGTCAGGTTAAAAATCGGCCGCTAATCGGCATGTGCCCACATGTCCGTATTCTCTGGCCGATGCAAGCCGATGCCATAAGCTTCAATGAAGACGGGCACAAAGGGTGCCGGCCGACTAAAGGGGCCCCATAATGCACCGGGGTGCAAACGCGATGACGTCATCACGTTTGCATATCGGAGTAGGTCTGTCTGACCTAATCGGGCTGTGTATGCCAGCAGTAACCCTCTCTCCTTGAACGTTGCCATTCACCTGTAACTCTGCAATTGGTGAAATAAAGTTTCTTCAGTTCAACGCATACTTCTGTCTCCGAGCCAGTCACTGCTACCCAGGTCCCATTCACACAGCAGCACCCACGGGTCAGTGGTCAGTGCTACATATAGGAGAGAGACCAGAGGACGATAGTTGGCCTTTAGGGTAATAATATTTAGATATTTGAGTGAGAAATGAAGTAACCGTATATACTCAAATATAAGCCAAACTTTTCAGCGCCTGAAATGTGCTTACAAATTTTACT
>CM070034.1:170956488-170968202 GCA_036250615.1 Ptychadena robeensis
AAGAACAAAATTTGATTGTACAGAAATTGTATGGAAAGATTGTAAGGTGTATGGGGGCTTCTAAACAGGATCAGGAGAGATCAGAGTTCAGTAAGCAGCAATAGCGGTTTAGTGGAGGTGGAGAGGAATCCTGTGTCTCACCCTTACTCTGTAGATACCTCCTAGAAAGCTGTATCCATCCACTCGGGCAAGATGAGGGAGAGACTAACCCTGGTCTTAAGGATGTCCCTGTCGTTAACCATGGATATAAGCCCAGCTGTGTGCTGCAAAGTGGCCAGCCGGCGAGGGGACCCAGATGGAGAGGGAAGCACCTTGCTCCAAGGTAAGCTGCTGGCAAAAAACCTAGGAAAACAGTAAACTGGATAATATGTAACCTCTGCCCAGTGGGAGGGAATTTACAGCTACTAGGCAGAAGGTAGACCCAAAATAACCATGGCCTCATGCCCTGTCAACTGCTGCAGAAAAGATAAAACTTCTTAAAGGTATATACACAGAAATTCACAGCATTTACACAGCATGTCATACGACACATATATACAACAGCTATATACTACTAGAAGCATAAAACTACTTCACTATAGGCCTTATCTCCACTGCATTAAAACTCCAACAACCAATGGCTTTCAATACGTACCCACAGAGGTATGGCAGCCAACATGGTTAGATTGACCTGAAATGATTAAAATTGGGAAAATGATCGGACATGCTGGAAAACTTGAATCAGTTGTATTGAAATTTAACCTTAATTCAATTCCGCTTTCAGTCGATCCCAAAAATTTTTTATCAAATTTATAGGCAGATTTCTGGCCTTGAAACCTTTTTTTTTTGGGCCGATCGACTGCTGTAAGTGGTTGTTCGCCCCAAAATCGTGTGAAAATCGAAATGTTTATGGGAGACTTTAGCTATTGATACATTGTTGCCATCTAGTTTTTGTGGGTCTGACCCCCCTAGGGATATAGTTTTGGTGTCTATGTTGTGGGGCGTGGCGACGTGTGATGATTCCTTTCTGAGGTCCTTATCGATTATTGATACAGTGGCTTGCAAAAGTATTCGGCCCCCTTGAACTTTTCCACATTTTGTCACATGACACCCCCAAACATGAATCAATTTCATTGGAATTCCACGTGAAAGACCAATACAAAGTGGTGACACGTGAGAAGTGGAAGGAAAATCATACATACAAACATTTTTTTTACAAATAAATAACTGCAAAGTGGGATGTGCATAATTATTCAGCCCCCTGAGACTTTGTAGCATCACCTTTTGCTGCAATTGCGCTGCCATCCTTTAGGACTGTCTACACCAGCTCTGCACATCTATAGACTGAAACTCCTCAGACCCATTCTTCTTTGCAGAACAGCTCCATGCTCAGATCAGGTATTAGATAGGACATGCGTTTGTGAACAGCATTTTCTTCAGATCTTGCCATAAAACAGATTCTCGCGATTGGATTTAGATCTAGGACTTTTGACTGGGCCATAATCTAACACATGGATATGGTTTTGACAATACCCAACAACAAATTATATACAACACCATTCCATTGTTGCCCTGGCTTTATTTTGTTAAGGTCGTTGTTCCTGCCTGGAAAGGTGACACCTCCGCCCCAGTCCTCAAGTTCTTTTGCAGACATCCTAAAAAACGGTTTTTCTTTCTTCCAAGATTGCCCCAGGTGTCATTGTGGCTCCAATCCATCTGTCCCATCAACTCTGACCAGCTTCACGGCTGCACTGTCCCTGGCTTGAAGAGAATGCAACCCCCAAGAGCATGCTTGCGTAGCCACCACCATGTTTCACAGTTGGGGATGGTGCTGTTTAGAGTTGATGTGTTCAGGGTTATCGTGTTCAAATTCCCACCACCACATAGCATCTTTGCATTTGGTGTCCCACAACAGTATTCCATTTTGGTCTTCATCTGACCGATAGCACCTTCACACATTCGCAGCAATGTTGGTTGCTGTGGGTCCAACCCCACCCCTGGCTTGTTGGCAAACTGCCAAACGGGACTTCTTATGCTTTTCTGGTAACAAAATGGCTTTTGTCTTCTCCTTCTTGCCACTCCTTATATCCAGATGCCTATGGACTCCACAAGAATCCCCACCTCGTGAGCTGTAAGCATCTTCTGCAGCTCGTCCAGAGTCAATCCATTGGGCCTGGTGAGTGCATGCAGTTCTGATCAGCGCTCTCCCCTTGTTCGGCCTTGTGAGTGGACGGTGTGGACTGGCCGTTGAATCTTGGTATGGGTTACAGTTGTTGCCATCTCCGTTCCATTTTCTGAATGATCTGGCTTGAACAGTGCTCCGTGGAGTTTCAAGGTCCAACTTGGGAAATGTTTGTTGTATGCCGTAAGCCTTGCTTTAACATTTCTCAATAACTGATATTATCCCCTGACCCTGTCCTGGCTTGTGGTTCTTTGGGACTTCATGGTGGTTGTGTGCTCCCAATATTCTCCTTAAACAAACCTCTGAGGCCGTCACCAGAGCAGCTGGATTTGGTACTGACATTCCGATTACACCACAGGTGCACTCTATCTTTAATCATTACGCACTCCATCAACGCAATGTCTATGGGGTAACTGACTGCAACTTCAGACCAACAGGGGGCTGAATAATTATGCACACCCCAACTTTGCAGTTCATTTATATTTTGTAAAAATTGTTGGAATCAAAATGTACTGATATTTTACCATTCGCACTTCTCCACGTGCGTCCACCACTTTTGTATTGTGGTCTTTATTTCACACATGGAATTCCAACTAACACAATTGATTCATGTTTGTGTGGCTGTAATGTGAACAAACTGTGGAAAAGTTCAAAGCGGACTGTTAATCTTTCAAATAAGTTGATCATATTTTTTGCAACAATATAAAGACAAGAATCAGCAGAGGTCCAAGAGATTGACAGATGTTCTCATCCACTCCACGTTTCTATACAAAACAGCTGGGACCAAACGGACAGAAAGCATATTGAGTTGCGTCCGAATAAAACATTGCCAGGTAATATCATCTGCCGCTGACCTACAATATCCCAGCAGCCTATGCAACAAACGTGGCTTCATCTGTTCCGGATTCCAGGGCTTGCTCCTTTAACGAAAACGCCAGATTTGTCAGCTTCAAAAAGGTGGACACTACATTAAAACCAGCTGTCATCCGATCCGCCAGCTGTCCTCGTCAAAGGTTCTCTCGGAGGCCCGTGGCCAGGTGCGCCGAGACTGACCACAGCGGCAGAAAGTCAGAAAGCAAGAAACACGTAAACGTGGATTGTTAATTGCCGTCGGTAACTGAATGAACACACACACGATGCACGTTTCAAACCCCTGTAACAGTGACACTAATTAAACAATTTGTCATCTATATCGCTCGTTCGACAACTCTCTAAAAATCGTCGTATTTATGAAAGTACAGCAGCGGATGGGTCGCGCTTCTTAACCTGTGGTTGATTGTTTAAGTACAAGGTGGCCTAGCATGGGAAGCCCTCCAGAGCGTTATCTGCTGCCAATCTTTTAAAACCTCCCTGGCGGGTTCACACTAAGGTGTCAGTATTTCTGTAACCAAAGTGTATACAGTGTTTTGGCCTTTCTTCGCCCCCATCGGCGTCACACCGGTGACGCCGATAGGGGCGAGAAAGGCTCTGTGTGCCTGCAGCTTTGTAAGAAATGCTGCAGTGCACACCAGAGAGCACACATCGGTTGCGCCACAAATGATTCCTTTCCCGGCAACGTGCTCTATCAAGCGCATTTGATTCACGTATCAGGAACTTGCGCCAGTATACTCTTGGCTCCAGGTGGGCGCGTTTCATTTTGCAATTGATCACCAAAGCGCTTACCCCCGAATGCGCCATTGGTGATCATTCGCAAAATTCGGCTTTAAGAGTGTACAGAAAAAAAAATGTTTTTTTTTTTTTTTTGAAGGCGTTTACACTTGTTTTCTTTTCTTTGATTGTGGCCATTGGACTAAACATTTATAAATATTTATCCAAATCCAAAATCAAAATCAAAACAAATGTACAAAAAAAATAATAAAAAATCTAAGAAAAACAAAAAAGTTTCTGTACGCTTTCAAATCTCCCGCCGCCGGATGACGTCATCGGCAGAGGAGATAGCCCTGTGCACGGAGAATAGCCGGAGACCTCGTGCTATTTCCCGGAACGGCTCGTTTGTGCAGCCGGACACAGATCCACACTAATCAGGACAACGCTCAAGCGCGAGCGTTTTCTGATAGCGGGAATCCACTTGAGCTGTGATTACACGAAACGACATTTCTATAATCCCAGGCTCAAATAAGTAAAAAACAAGATTTAAAAAAATGACCGTGGGGACCGGGTCCCAGCCTCCGTGACGTCTAACCCGTCAACTTCCGGGACCCTGAAGAATGCCGTGGGAGAGATAGTGCTGGAGGGAGCAATGATGGAAGAAGATCCGGTAGGAGACAATAGAAATGGCGGCTGGCGGAGCAAGGTGTGAGTCTCCCACGATGGTGCCCGAACCCAGTTCGTGGCGTATCCGTACCTAAGTTTGCAGCTTCCCCTTTTGCCCGCAACGTGGGTTTACGGGCATATCGCTAGGGAAGTTTTTTTTTATTTGTTAATTTTAACTTGAAGAGTGTAGTAGTTAGAAGTGCTCATGTTTGGGTGTATTTCCATTGCTGTCTCTATGGCCGTCCTGGTGTGTACACCGCGTGCCACACCAGGACAGAATGGAAAGCTTCTACATCTTAAAGGCCCCCATTATACACTGGTGTCGGATTACGCAACCGGATTCCGGCACTATCTGATTCCGGGCGCTGGTCATGCACAATACGATCGTGCCGGAATCGCATGCATCCCACCTTGGCTCGATCGATCAGGTCCGACTCGTTCAGGGCTCCTCAGAATCGGAATCCGACAGATGAACCAACATGTTGGTCTTGTCTCATGTGCGATTCTGTCCATGATCAGGTGGGAGTTGACCAGTTCCGTGAGTGTGACAATCTGACACCGGATCCGTCCCAGGAATCCGTTGGACCAGGTGGTAAATGCCAGCGATAGGATACTCTTAATTGGCCGATTGATCACACCTGCTGATCCCGTCCTGAAGAATCGCCCGGAATCGAATCGGATGAATGAATCGATTGGACATTGGAATCCCGTACACGTGTAATGGCTCGAGGCTGGTTCAGAGGAAAAAATCTTCCAATGGCCCCCCCTCGCTCCCCCCCCCCTGCTTTACCTTAAACTTTACCACATCTCGGGCAGCACGATTTTAGACTTTTCTGCTGAAAGAGGAACAGACTCCGGGGTAGCGAACATGAGGAAACAGAACCAGTGGAACGGCTCCTAGAGCGTGGCCCGTGATGAACAGCCTCACCTTGCCCATATGTTGATGATACCAGCCCCCAGCAATTCGCCATATTACCGCCATCCTCCAGACTTCCCTATTTTGCCATCGCACGAGGAATATACCTACTTACCACATTCGTCTGTGAGCACAACCTGCACATTACTTCCCATTTGGCCCTTGAGGCGAAAAAAATGCCCCCTAGACCAACATACCAGGGGCTTTACAAGTCTGGTGCTTTTTTAAGTTGGATTGTCCCGTCCTGGTGGGTACCCCCGCTACCCGCTGTTCATGCCGGGTAGCCTGACCCTGCATTCCCCAGGCGATTGCCCCACTCATACTGTTTTGTACAGACTGAGACCGCCCTATCTACAATTCATATCAGATATACCACTCCATGTACGTACACACAACTAAACACCAACCATAACTGCTCCGTGGCTGCTTTCCAATACGTTCGCGAGTACCTGGACGCCGGAACCCCTTTGTCGGGTAGTTAGAGTGAGCAGGCTGGAAAGCTATTTAGAGACGAGGGTGCCGCTGCGGGTGGAGGGTTGGTTGGGGGGGCATGGTTAGGGGTCATATATGAGTCTCGAGTGGGGATTGTGGGCGTGAGATGGGGGGGGTATTGTGGGGAGCAGGCGTGGAGGGGTGGTGTCTTATTGAGCGAGTTGGTTGAGTCCCGACGTGGTGAGAGGGCGGAATTTGCTTAGTGGTGCCCGGACCTGCCCAGTGGGCCGGTGTAAGATGCAATTGAAGAGCATGGGGGGAAACGATGCGGGTCGTTGTAGCTGCCTCGGTTGGAGGCGTCAGATCGTTAGTGATGGGAGGTAGCAGGTGACCCCTCCAGAGCATGTTGATGGGTGAGACTGATGCCAGTTAGGTCGATGGATTCTTCAATTTCGTTTCGAGCCCCGTTTACCCGGTTGGTTCGAGCCGATGTGTGTGCCGATATCTCTGTTTGCTTCCTAGTAAAAATGAGGCCGGTCTGAGAGTGGGAGAATGCGGTTCAGAGGGTGGGGTTGGGGGGGGATGGATTTGAGTGCTGGAAGGGTAGCTCATGTCATGGAAGGGTGTAATCGAGCGAAAACCCTGTGGCAGGGTGGCTTGGGGGGAGCGGTAGATGTTGGGAAGGTGGCTTGTGTGTTAGTGCGCCATGGCGCGGGGGTGCGGGTGCGTGATGATTCAGGAGTTCTTATGGGGATGGGGTGTCACAGCGTCAATGCGCGGTAAGGCGTCCGTGGAGCTGCAAGCCGGTTAGGGTGGTTCGGAGACTGCTGTTATATTTGGAAGGTGCGTGATAATGGTGTGCCAGAGCAGTGAAGTTCTCAAGTCAGTTCGCTCCATGCGGTTGGTGGGGGGGGAGTTCGGAGTGTCAAAAATCGGGCGGTTTGGGGGTGAGGGCCTTGGGGGGGGAAGCCAGGCGATTTTTCAGGTGGCGGGTATGAGGGATTCGTGTTTACTCGTTGGGCAACTCTGCGAAAAGGTGTCTTCAACTGGGCGTTGAGAGACGGGCAGTGTAGTGGCTTGCTCGGTGTTGGGACCTTTGGGGGAGGAGAGTGCCGGCGTGTTTGGCCGCGACAAAAGGCATAGGGGGGGGATGTGTTTTCACGAGGTGCAGATATCTCTTTCCGCATCAGCTTCTTGCAAGCTGGGAAGGTAATTATGGCTGGGTGAGCTGACGTGGGTAGATATTTAAGTGGGCGGGTACAGCGGCTTGCAGAGAATGGTAGTTTGCGAATGGAGGGAGTTTTTTAAATTTGAGGGAGCCTGAATAGGTGTTGATGTGGGGCTTTGGGAGGTAGTCGAGGGTGCGGTGCCGGAAGGATCGGGGGTTTTGGCGACAGATGAGTTCGGCTGGGAATTGGCCTAGTTAAAAGGGAGGGGATGACCGGTGATTGATGGTCTTTTAGGAGAGGGTTCTACTTGGGTAGGTGGAGTCTATTTGTGTCATTTTTGGGAAACGGATTTCGGGTTGCCCGTGGAGGTTACACGAGCCTGGGCTGGCGGGTCCAACACTTATTGGGGGGGTCCCTCGATTCCGAGTAGCTTGGGGGGGCCGGGTTCGTCGCCGACTTCCTCCCTGAGGAAGCCTAAAAGGCGAAATGTCGGAGAGATGGGGAGCTTACCCTTGCTTTGCTCACTGATACTTGTAACATTTTTTAATGCTTGTATGGGTTTTTTTGTAATATTTGATATTCGTTTTATCCTAAGTACTGTGACGAGATTCCAGGCGTGGCACATCCTTGATGGAAGATAGTGCCACACACCTGAACTATCCCATAGTCTCTTTTTATTTTTATACTCATAATTGTACCGATTTGCTTCATAGTTTGGTCCACGGTTGTTATAAGCCTTTTAGATTTAAAATAGCTGTAATTTTGACTCTCTGTGCTGCAATGCCAGACTACTAGGAATCTCTGGGGTACCTACACATGGGATACGAGATTTGTTCAATTTCGACTGAAAAGTTAATCGCAGTAATCCAAATTGTCAATTGATTTCCCTCTTATACGAAATTCCAAAATTGGCCCTGTATTTGGCTCCTCCATCTGCCATCAACTCTGCTGACCCGCTCCCTGTCCCCTGCTGAAGAGAACATCCCAGAGCATGAGCTGCCACCTACCATGTTTCACAGTGTGGATGTGTGTTCAGAGTGATGGCAGTGTTAGTTTTCCCTTTCTTCTCGCCACACATCAGCGTTTTGCATTTTGGCCAAAAAGTTTAATTTTGGTGTCATGTGACCAATCACCCTTCTTTCCACTGTTTGCTTTGTCCCCCACATGTCTTGTGGCCAAACTGCAAACGGGACTTCCTAATGCTTTTCTTCTGGTACAATGGCTTTCGTGCCACTCTTCCATAAAGGCACTTTGTGCAGTGAAATGACTAATCGCTTGTTCTAAACACAAATACTGTTAGATTGGAAGGGGTAAATTTTGATACTGTTCCCATCCCTGAAATCGTATAAGGGAGACAAAGGATATGGTTTCCCTCTTGGGACTTTGAATGGACACAGTATCACTGTATTATATGGGGTGGTTTTTATCATATCAATGAAGGGTTTTAAATAGTTTGTATAACAAATTTTATTTATTAGTCGTTAAAATCCAATCACATCAATGTCAAGATGCACTTAAGAACATAGCGTTAAACGACAACCACACTGTAACATACAACAAAGTGTGGTGTGATGCATAGAACATAATTAACGTTGAGATATTGAAACAATAGAGTTGTGGCCTGTCGGCTACATGTTTTCGCCTTTAAAGGCTTCTTCAGCCATTAGCACCTGGGGGTAGATATGAACGAATCTGTACCCCCTGAGTCCGAATGAGTGACCCCCAAACGATGCCACCCTCGCAATGCCCCATAGTACCCCCATATGTAAACCGCCACTGATGTCTAATTTCTTGATTTAAATTTAATTGGATAAAGCATTTACTAAAATTGTCATGCAGACCACCGTGTGGTTATGGGCTGCTGTGAATGACAGCACAGGGTTGTTTTCCTAAAAGGGGAAGGGTCCGTTACAGCCAGGCTGCAAAAGGACGGATCTGGATAAAGCAGATCGTCATCCACCAGGAAGTAAAATACCTGTGGGCATAGGCTGCTTGTACACACAATGTGAACTCCTACAGTATGTCCCAACATGTGTGATCAGCAAGGACGACGTGTATGGTGAAGCTGGGATATCATTAACTACTCCTTAGGGCAGAATTCACGCTAATGGCTTCAAGTCCGCAGCGTTTTTTTGCACGCTGTTATTTATGAAAATGTCATGGGCGGGCATGGTGGTTTAGTGGTTATTCCACTGCGTCTTTCCTTGACATGTAAAACAGCCGTTGCTTGATGGTTAGTACAAGCGGTCTTATTACAGAGACATGCACTCATCACCCCAATAGATTCTGTGGTTTCCTCGCCAAGCAAAGACATTAGCATAATGCTAATGAGAGTATAAGCTAATGACACAGTGAAATCGCTTTGTAGCCGAAAGCTATTATAGCAGCTTCCTGGGGAAAAAATGATGTTTTTATGTGCCGAGGACGTCGCCCCCCCCCCATGTGCTGCCCTTGGTTAGTTCCTATATTAAGTCTCAAAGGACCTTATCACACATATACTCATGTCACAGGGATACGACCTTATATATAACAATGACAGTTATTTGCCTGATTCTAATGAGATTTAACACATGGCTGAAAATACAGATCCGTATTATGAGAGCTTTGTGTGTTGAGTGTTTATGTTGTAAAGACTTGACTCTGTATACAACAAATCTGTCCCTGTTGTCTGAAATGTAACATTCACTTCACCAATCAACCTAACATGAATACTGAGACCTCAGACAATGGGTGTAATGTCCCCGGCGCCGGCTTTTTAATCAACAAAACACCAACATAACTAAAAACAATATAATATATATAACACTCATTACAAAAACAAAACCACCATTATAGATACACTGAAGGTCCCTTTTTATCCAGCCACCCTGTATCTGCATCAATCCCATACATCGGCCTCCAGCCGCACTACACCGACACCCCGCCCGTATCTCAATCACCCATACATCCGCTACCAGCCACACTACAAAACACCGACTCAAGACAAGACAATAACATCAGATACCACCTACACACCCTAGTTCCCTGGCACTCCAACATCCCTACAAAAGGGTGGGACTCCGACCCCTACTACTGTCCCTTCCAAGACCTTTTCCATGACAGACACCCTCAAGGGCCTTACAACCCCGCTGCGGCCGTGACAAGTTTTAAAAAAACCTGAAAACAAGGAGTTCATCAAAGTTTTTTAAACCAAAGAAAATTGAGGGGAGGGCAATTCATATCGACGCATACTCGTCTCCAGCCTGAAGTGTGTTGAAAATTCTCCTCTCACACTAACTACAGGAGGAACCCGCCTAGCAACTGAAGCCAACCTATCTATCCGTTATAAGTGGAACAAGATAACATAATAACATAACTAAGTATGGTTATGAGAATTACTAACCCTTATTGTGCCAGCTCTTCTAACCCCGTCAGTAGTCCTCCGCCTAGGTCTCGTTTCTTTTGGCTCCGGGCCTGTCTGAGATGCAAGTTAGTGTAGAAACACATACACCGTCAACCACCGACCTGACCGAAAATGACAAGAACGCACAAATCGGACCTTTTCTGATTTTTTTTTTTGGCGATCTTCTATGTTGACCCCGCCACATTCACCGGCTATAAAAGTTTATTATTCAATTGCCAGTGGATCCGGCGCAGGAGATCCGGCCGGAGGAATAAATTTTTTCTCTAGAGACCCCCCTCTCTAGAAGAATCGGCTTTTAAAAACAGGAAGTGATGTCAGTGACGTCACGCTGGTTAAACCGGAATAAGGAACTGAACTGTGCTTTCCAGCTACCAGAAGTGACATTCCCGATTCAAATTCCCAGCGGCCCGGAATTTGAAGTCCCCGACAAACTGGCGGACGCTGGAACTTCTTAAATTCGATACGCCTGTGGTGCGAATAGTGTTGAGGTGCCAGGGGCGGAGTTAGGGATATTGCGCCACTCCACCCCCACCTGACCAGAGAGATCAACTGTGGGGTGCTGTGAAGGAGAGCCCCGCAGCTGCTCCCCCCGCTCACTCTGGCCAGGGGGCTCTGCAACCATGCCAAGAGAGATCACTGGGTCCTCTCACGTCCACCGCACCCCCCGCCCCCCCCCCCCCACTTGATCACTCCGGCCTCGGGGAAGCTTGGGTGGAGGACAGCTGCTGGGGCTTTTCCTTCACAGAGTGGGATTCAGTCGTCCTGCCCCCCCCTCTCGTTACATGGGTCACCGCACCCGGGAATTGTTTTGGTTGGGTGACATACAGACATTCATCACACATGGGCATTATGGGCTGATGCCACTCCCCCCCCCACCCCCACGATGCTGCCCTGGGCAACCACCCTTTTGCCCATATGTAAAACCGCCACTGGTGTTTGAGCTTGAATATTCAAATTGCAAAATATTTCAACGAATATTTGGCTATTCAAGATTTGCAATTTTCGTGAATATGGCTGCGATATTTGGATGTGAAAATAACATACATCGGAAATCTGGACAAACCTGGTTGGCCATTTTCCTCTATGAAAAGTTTGCCTGCCTTATATCATAGTGCTTCATGCGTCCTAAGCCGAGCCGTTTATCTGTTGCTCTTACTGGTACCATCGGCGGTGATTGCCCATCATAATAATAAAATTATACGTTTTCTTTTGTCAGCCACAGAACCACACTAAGAGTGAAGCACTCTCCATTATTAACTATACTCATACAAAACACTAAAAGGTTTTAAGCCGTTCATCTTGTCGGCAGCTATGCGAAATGAAGCGGCCATCCTCAGCTGCAATCATATATATCTTGTAGCACGTCCAAACTCGAACCAC
>CM070034.1:170997740-171012327 GCA_036250615.1 Ptychadena robeensis
GTAGGCGGCGGGGTAAAATAAGCGGGGGCAATAGGGGTGCGAAGATGACACGGGCGGAAGCCCTACTAACGTGCCAGACGGGGGAGAAACTGAAACCACGTTCCAAAAAAAAGTGGATGGATGCAATATACACGAAACGCACAAGTAACTTGTGCGGGAAGGTACAGGGCATACCAAACGGACTGTGAAAAATGGGTTTGGGTGGGAACGGCATAGTGGGGGGTAAGGAGAGCAGCGCACAAGCCGGGGGGGAAAAAATGAAAAGGGCAATAAGAGGGAAGGGGTTGGCGCGGCAAACTGATTTGGGGGGGGTGTGGGAAGGGTGGCAATTGAAAGGGGGTGTATGAGACTAGGGGAACTTAGGGGGGTGGAGGTGAATGGGGATGGGAGTGTGTCTAAGAAAGGGTGGGTAAGTATGGGGGGGGGTCGAAAAAGCGAACAGGGAAAAAGGGTAAATGAAAGATGTGTCGGATAAGGTGTACCTGGGTAAAGGAGGGAAGTGGGCGTAGTGCAAATGGTTGCGTAAAAGGAGGGTAATATTAAATAGTAATATATCCTACATTTACAAACAAATGAAAAATGGTAGAGAGGAAGGGAAATCACGGAATAAAGGTGGATTAGGGAATAAATGTCTAATACCAATGCTATGTGGTACATGACCCCCCAGCTACTCACGTGGTTACTATAGAATTTATAATATGTCTTAACCTATGGTACCAAAAGTCCTGAGGTTGGCTCTGCTGCCAGTTGAACACGCTGGATCCTAATCTATGGATGAACTAGCAAATAGGAAGGCCAGTCCGGCAGAGCCCAGTCTCCTAAATATATCTAATAGCCAACTGTATTGTCATTCCTTTCATTGGCTCTGGTCAGTTGATTGTTGAATCCTAAAAAAAAAAAACCATGGAGGTAGCCATCAAAATGGAGTGTCAGTATCCAGAGCCCATGTCTACAATATACCTCACTACTAATTGCCAACTCTAATGTCACTCCTTCATTGGCTCTGCCAGTTTGTGTTGGAAGTCCCTAACCTATGGAGGCAAAAACCATAAAAGGAAATAGCCTCAAAAGTCATGATATATACCTAAATCCTTTGCCAGTCTACTCCATTTAACCTTGTGATGGCTCTGCCAGTTGACTTTGGGATCCTAAACTATGGAGGGCACCATCAAATGGATGTCAGTCAGCCAGAGCCCAATGGCTTAAATATACCTTACTCTTAATGCAACTCTACCGTCACTTCTTCTCTCTCTTCTTTCATTAACTCTGGACCCTTGATGTTGGAATCCTTACTATGGAGGGCACCATAAAATGGAACAAGCCCTATAGCATGATTATACCTAATGCCCGTCCTAACGCCATTATCTTGTAGGCTGACGCAATGGACTTTGGATCCTAACCTTCGGATGTCCATCAAATTGAACATAGTCATCAAGCCCAATTAAGCTTAAATATACCTAATTTGAAATTAAAAAAGATTATAATGATATAACTAATTCTAACTCTATAGCATTAATATATACCTAATCTAAACCAACCCTAACACCACTCCTTAATACTCTCTGCCATTTGATGTTGATTCTAAACCAAAGTAGCACCATCAAATAGAAGGTCCGTAGCCAGCGCCCAATTGCTATAAGTATAATAACCTTATCCTAATTGAAATATATATCTATAACACCTTCAAGTCTGCCATAGAGCACCTCGATCTATGGCAGACCTTAGCAGACTGATTACATGTCCGGACCTGATATGTCGGACCAGAATCTTGTGTGGTTCCACTGACACACAGTTTTCCTGTCAGACTGAAGAACCAATTACTTCGAGGGGGGATGAGACTCCCCCTCTGGTTACAGCGTTAACAGCCTGTCAGCTGTTCTGCCTGTCAAGTAACGAAAAGAAAAAGCCAGAAAAAGAACCGCATGATCGGAACGTGTGCGATCCAGACCTAGCCGGCTTTTTTTCAACATAACTCAAGGTGGGCTCCCCACAATAAAGTTTGGCGCGGCAGACAACCTTGATGTGCTTCGGCGGGAGCGGCACCGCAGGTTGGTCTGCTACAACTATGTGGGCTGGGATTCTGCCTGTCCTATGTGGGGGGCTTAAGGCTTACTTTCTAACTTCAACAAACCCCCCATTGGGTCTGCCATCTGCACATTGGATCTAAAAACCCAGGAGGCACCATCAAATAAGTTCAATTAGCCAGAGAAGAATGGCTTAATATACCTAATCACTAAGCCAAACAATCTAATCCTGACTCCTTTATTGGCCAGTGCCAGATAAATAATGACACTACAGGCTCCGAAAACCTATGGAAGCACCATCAACAGATAGGGTCAAATCAAGAAGCAAACATAGGATTAGAAAAAATATACCTAATCCTAACTTCCAACTCCGACCTCAATCCTTGATGTCTCTGCCAGGTTTAAATGAATCCCCGTTATAAGAGCACCATCAAAGAGAAGGCAATGAGCCAGTACCCAATAGTTTTTTTAAATTCTCTAAACTAATTAGTGATGGACCCAAACTTTCGCTGCCCTGGCTACCTTTTTTTATCGCGAGCGGCGAACTATCGCAAAGGTCTCCCATCTCATGTTCGCGTTCTCAGGAGTCATTTTTCTCTACCACTATGGCGAGTCGCCCGCCCCCTATCTTTTTACATTGGTTAAACTTTGATCCCTGTGAGTCACAGTCGCAGACATTAATCCAGCCAATAGCACCCCCCACCTCCGGACCTCCCCCCCCCTACAGCATAGCAAGTAGAGGACGCCATTTCACATGGCTGCTGGAGAAGTATGAGAGTCCGATCAGAGAGCTGCTGCGCTTCATAGGGAACCATTACTTTTAGGGGGGGGGCGTATCTGTTCTAACAGTGTACTCTTACCTCATTGCTCTTAGTCTGCTGTCAGGACAGAGTCTGAAAAGACGCCCAAAAGCCCCTTTTATAGGCTATTTTTTTTCTAACCACCGACCTGTTGCCTGCTGGCTGGCATGCCAGGCTGCTGCCAAGTATTACACAGTGCCCTACTGGCCCGTGCCATATCTGGTGGTTACTTAGTTTTACCCCAGGGGATTTGTTTTTCACCCTATTGATAGGGTATTCATAAATTTGCAACACTTTCCGTCCCTTACAAAGCAACAGCTTTGTGCCAACTGTGTGTGTGCCCGTGCCCAGGCCACATTATCTGGTGGAAGGGTATGCCCAGCAATTTTTTTCAACCCTATTAATAAAGGGGATACTACTAGTGCACGCTTTTCCCTTCCATCCCTTACAGTCTATGTGCCAACTGGTCCATCTCCACCAGTGTCTGCCAACTGGACCACACCACCATTGTCCTCCCGCTGACATCACCAACAGTCCCTCCAATACTGACCATCACCACCAGTGTCCTCCCACACTGACCATCACACCAGTGTCCTCGCTACTACCATCAACCAACCATGTCATCCACACTGTCCATCTCCACCAGTGTCCCCATACTAAGCCATCACCACCAGGTCCTCCACACTGTCCATCTGGCAACCAGTGTCCTCCACCTGACCATCTCCCCCAGTGTCTGCCACACTGACCATACCTCTCCCCCAGTGTCTGCCACACTGACACCTCCCCCCAGTGTCTGCCACACGACTCTCCCTCAGTGTCTGCACACTGTCCCATCCCATCCACCAGTTGTCCCCATAACTGAAACCAATCTCCCCCAAGTGTCCTCCACACTGTCCATCTGCACCATGTCCCTCCCACTGTCGCATCTCCAGCAGTGTCCTCCACACTGACACTCTCCCCATGTCCTCCACACTGTCCATCTGCCACCAGTGTCGCTCCACATCTAGACCTCTCCCCCATGTCTGCCACACTGACCAACAAGGGCAGAACCCTGGACATTGGGATTGCCTTGCTGGCCTGCCAAATTTACATCAAGAGCAGGACTGACCAGCAGCCAAGTGGGTGCGCTACTTGGTGTATTTTCTTTTACCAAAAATTTGCATGGCCATGACCATATTTATCAACAAACTTTTATGTGTGTATACCAGAGTCCCAACCTGGGGGGAGGGGAGGCGGTCGTCTGGGGGGGGTGCGAGGGGGTATTCCAGGGGGGCTCTGGCCCTCATTCTTAACATCTGTTTGAAATAGGGGAGGGGGGCTTGATATGCTCCCTAAATAGAAAAGGGTGCTGCATATAGACCTGGCCAGTTGTGCTCGTCAGAGTGATCAGAAGGGGGGACCATGAATGGCACAGAGTTGATCATAAAGGTAGGACCTGATTGGAACAGAGTTGGTCAGAAGGGGACAATGAAATGGCACATAGTGATCAAAGGGGACAATGACTGGCCAGAGTGATCAGAATGGTACATGGATGGCAGAAGGGGCCCAATGAATGACACAGAGTGATGAGAAGGTGAACACTGATTGGAACAGAAGTGTCATAAGTAGAGATGGTCGAAAAAATTGATTGTGGAATTTTTAAAAGTAGAAATTTTTGCGATTTTCCGCCCGAAAATTTCCGTCATAGGTCGAATTTGATGGGGTCATTTCGATTTTTTTCGCCGAAAAAGTCCGAAAAATCATCCTGCTATTTACTGAAAATCGAAATTTTCAACTTGAAAATAACTTTGCTTTTGATTTGCCGTGCCGCTATTTCGCGTGCGAGTATGCGGGAGTGATTGGAAAATTCGCATTGGCTTAATTCGCATTGGCGTAAATTTCGTCATTGGCGTAACTTCGCACTGGTGCTCGCTAACTTTGTCAGCTTACTGGCAAAGCCCTGAAAATTTATCACTCACAAAAAATTGCTGGAGTTTGTAGAGAATGGTTGGGGGACACGGAGATGTAGAGAAGGGTTGGGGGACATTGCTGAGAATTAGATCAAGTTGGGGGACAATGCTGAGATGTAGAGAAGGGTTTTGGGGGACAATGCTGGAGGATGTAGAGAAGGGTTTGGGGGACAATGATTTTGCTGGAGATGTAGAGAAGGTTTGGGGGGACAATTCTGGAGTGTAGAGAAGGGTTGGGGGACATTGCATGGAGATGTAGAGAAGGTTGGGGGACAATGCTGGAGATGTGAAGGGCTGGGGGGGACTGTGCTGGAGATGTAGATACTGTTGGGGGACATGCTGAACATGTAGAGAAGGGTTGGGGGTGGGGAAATATTTGAAAAAATAGTTTTGCTCTAACATTCAAGTTTGTATATACATTGGTTTAAATCTATCTCACTCTGATTGTAAGCTCTCTACATGTACACTGATTCTTTCTATTATGACTCATACAGGCAAATCCAATTTTTCCGCCTTATATTTGAATTTTTTACCATTATGGATCGAATTTTAGGCTTTAATGCAAATTTTTTTAGTGGTGTATGCGAATTTTTGGCGTTATGGCGAATTTTCACAACTTCGACTAGAATAAAGTCGAAATTTCGCAGTCGAATCGAAATTCGATGGGAAACTCGAAATTTAAGTAAATCAAATTTTATATAATTTTTCGAGACCATCTCTAGTCCAGAAGGGGACATTAATGGCAGCAGAGTGATCAAAGGGGACACTGAATGGCACATAGTGATCAAAGGGTCACAGATGATTTGCCGTGAGTGATAAAGGGTCACAATTATGTCATCAGAGTGATCAAAAAAGACATCCTCCTGAAAATAAGACCTTATGTCAATATTTTGGCATTTAAAAAAAAAGACAGAGTGCCTATAATCGGAAAAAATCCAACCCTCAGTATACCTTCCTGAATGCTGAAAATAAAACTCACTGACTTTGCTTTTTACTGGGTAAGGCACATGCCAATGAGGTGTCCCCCCAACTGACCCCCATGGCAATGGGAATTGATGATGGAATTCTCTGAAACACCTTGCCATAATAGGTTCGTTGGAGGCAGCAGAAGAACGGAATTTTAGAATCACGAATCCCCCAATCATTCCCCTCTCATTGCTTTCTGTTTTCCACCTCTAAGCTCTGCAGTTATATTGATTAGTCTCCCTGTGAGTTCTTAAAATATTGTCAAGGCAAACAAAGTTACGCATAATTGATTTACAATATTGCTCGGTGAACCAAGTTCCCCCGAAACTCCGAATCGCTGATTTCGCAGAAGAGGGGGAATCAATGAATTAAAGTTTCTGGGCTGGGAGGTCACTTCTGAATTAAAGTGGAAATAAGATTATGTCACAAAATGCAAAGGCCAAAACCCCAAACCCCCCCCCCCCCCCCTTTCCCTCCCTCTAAAATTACTGAATTACAAACAAGATATTTACCATAGGATTTCCCTGAGACGGCTGGCGGTCACCTCACAAGCATACACTATGGATGCCTGTAATTTACCTGACGCAGATTGACAGTCGGCACATAAAAGTCATAGGCTTGCTTAGTGCACACTCAGCAATAGAATACAACGGCAGAGCCCGGTGGGTCTCAGGATGATTCAATCCTGGCTTGTGATTCCAAGTTGATGTTGAACCCAAAATGTTATTGGGGTATTTTTAGTAAAACGCAGACCCACAACATGCCTTGGGGGGGGGGGGGGCCTGATGGATTCCCAGGGGGCCATGTAAGAAAAACGTCAAACTCCTATCAATGCTAGGTGAGTCCGTCTCAGGTCAAATCAAAGTAAACAGTTTTAGAAACGTTATATTTTTCTTCCTTTCTTATTAAGATTCTTTTCTTAACATCCCGCTCTCCAATGCCACGGCACTGAGAAAATGGACGCAGCTTTACGTTTACATAACAAAGCGACCGGGAGAGTGAAACCTAGGACTCAAACACCAACAGCAGCAAACAGCTCCCCTTGGCACTACCCTTTGGAGCGTCATCACTGAGAAGTCTCCTGGCACATATTATTCCCAGTCCCCACGGGCAATTCTGGGGGTCTTTATCAGCTTGCACGTCATCACTGGTAACCAGGGGCTGGTCAAACGCCCTCGATAATATCACGGGCAACTGCAAACTCATACAACAACGTTGGATTTCACCCGAACAGGGGGCTTTCCCCAACACTCTGCGCTGTTCTGCTTCTGACCCGCCTGCCAACGTCTCGTCACTCTTTCTTCTACAAGGTCATGGGTTCTCTCTGCTCACTCTGAGGGATGGTCCATTTTTCATCAACTAGCCTGACTTTTGTGAGCTGATTGACAAAGGCCCCTCTGAAACTTGTACATCACCATGTATGAGATGTAGAGAAGGGCAGTGGTAACATTGAAATTTTTTTGCTCGAGCAAATGTAAGTTTTTGCATAAATTAAGTTCAAATTCTTTCAACTTAATTTATGCAAAAAACTATTTTGTGTTAGAGCCATACTTTTTCTAATAGTCTACCCCCAATCGCTTCTCTACATCTCCAGCAAGTTTGGTGACATACCAAGGATGGTATTAGGGGCTGTGCCTTTAACTTAAAATCATCGAAATGGTGAATTTTGGGAAAAAAATTCACCATCCTCTACTGCTCACCCCATGCCTGTCCCAACTCTGACTCAACCTCCAGCACACTTCCTCCTCTAACATCCCTTTTATCTCCGTTAAGCCTAGAGCACCTCTAGCGGACCAGCTGACTCTCTCCCAGTAACAGCCACCGCTTAACTTGCCTTAGGCAGTGGTTCCCAGACTTTCCTTGCATTTCCCCCGCCCCTTTTCCTATGTAGAGGACATTACAACCACACACCCCCCCCCTCCCTATTCAAACACAGGTTAGAATGATGGCCCCATCCATACCCCCCTGGAATACCTTCGTGCCCCGCCAGGGGGGGCCCACCCCCAGTGTTTGTGAAACACTGCCTTAGTGCTATGTTTCCACTTGGCTCATTAAACGCACATTAAAACAGTGTCACATGGGAAACCACATTGTAAGATATTGCAGCATGAGGTGGGTCAATGCGCCTGTGCAGACAATCTTCAGGATTTGCACAACAGTGGCACTAGGCCTAACTCTCAAAAGCGCTACCTCGACTTGCCGACAACTTCTGTGTCCCGTTTTCTTATTATAATGCTGCGTATTTGGAAGAGGCAGCGATGTGCGGTTATGTGAACTTACATATCATTTTGGTCAAATTAATCGTGAAACTAAAAATGTAGTTAAATATTGTGCAGGTTTTTAAAGTGGTCCAATTTTGTTTTAGGTGGCCTAAACAGCTCCGTTTGTAAACATTTACTTTCCCCAGAGTAGTAGCAACTCAGACTGGAAGAGTGAAAGAGAACTCCCGTGCAATCATACTCTGCTGCAGACAGATGTCCTGATCCGAAGGAAAACAAACAAAAAAAAGGACAACCTCCTAAGTTTGCTCCTTAACACCTCGAGTCAACAGACTGGGGGTGTGTTTTTGCCACTGAATCCGTCCAAAGCTGTGCTGGTAGTGCAGGGTAAGGATCTGGGCGTGCTATTTGTCTGAGGGTCCTGGGCAGAGTTTTTGGCAGATAAAATAGTTTCCCAATTATGTGTTTTAATTATGCTTTAACATGTTGTAGCGTTGAAAGTACTGGTTAAAGGTTATTTTTTATACTTCTTTTAATCCGTTTTAATCATCAGTCTGTATGGTGTGGTGTCACAAACCCCCACCACCAGCAATCATTCCTTCCTTGACACGAACGTCTTCACAGTCGCAGATCCCGGTCCAGCCACTGGGAAGCGACTCGACTGCCTGCTACACGGTGAACTATGGAAACAGGCCAAAAATGGAAACCGCTTGGTTGTAGTGGAGGGTAATGCAATACACATACATTCACCAATTCAATTCGGTGATTGTATATGTATAGTCTCTCGTATTAGTGATGCATCGGCGAATATTCGGATACCGAATATTAATCGCGAATATCGTCAATCGGAAATTCGCGAAGATGGTGAATATCTTGCCGAATATTCGCAATTCCGGATATTCGGTATTTTTTTATCATTACACTTCCCTCTCAATGTGAGTGGATGAATGGGAAAGCTGGTCAACAAGAGCTTATCACACCATCACATTTTTTTAAATGAATATTGTGTTATGCGAATGTTGCCTATGCCGTCTCATCACTAGCTCTGTATCACTGCCACCATCTGGAAATGAAGCCAGACGTCTCCTACCTAAACCTATCCTGTGGGAGAACAGTTAATTCACAATAAAATCTAGAAATAACAATATCTATCCCTAGGTAGCGTTCTCCAGTACTTAGATTCTTTTTGTGGTCATTCAAACAGATGCATACTGAAATGATTAAAATCATTTATTTTAAAAGATAAAATCGTGCATAAACATAGTAAAGAAAAATGTAACAAAACTAACAAGGAACAGAATTTTCAATAGTAAATAACGGTTAAAACAGAAGGAGAATTGTCTGGAGGCGCAGAATTTACCGGTGAAGGTCCTTAGAAATGATTCCAAAAATAGTGTAATCCAGCGGTCCAATTCTGGAGATGCAATGACGGGTTTCCGGAATCCAAGAACCGGACAAACAAAAGACTTCAAGAGTTGAGACTCAAATTCCAAGACAAGACATACAAGACAATCACTCAGTAAGATGGTGGATGCTTTTAACCCTTTCTCCTCCCTTGGAGGAGTTGACACCGGAGCTTAACCCCTCTCACTGGGGATTAATGAGACATCCCCCCGCCTTAGACAGGACGATAGCCATGTACACATGAATATGTATAACTTTGCCAAGGAACATGGTGACCTGATATGGGGGACATGTTCACTCTCAGCATGGTCTCACCAATCCACAGAGTCCGCAAACATCTAGTTATGTTTGCCACGATGCACGCTAGAATCTCAGCCCAGAAGCCAACACACCTTCCATCCTTGTCTTAAAATATTCGTTGTTCCATGGAGAGTCAACCTCTGCGAGTGTACCATTATCCCCCATGCATGGAATATGGTTTTTATAGGTAATCTCTTCAATCGTTAATCTACAGTTGAATCAGGGGTCAATTTACTTTGTGTCCCCTGAATGAACTCCCTCGTACCCCCTTCCTTTTCCCCGAAAACTGATGGTTTAATTGGGGGGGGCCAATAAAGTGGGTTATTCAATGCTTGAAGTAGGGTCTCTGAGCATTTACTACCCCCCCCCTCGATGTTTACACAGTTGGGCACAACCAGACCTTGGGGCCATTCCAGATTTTCTGACAGAATGGTCAATTGAATTTATCTATGAAGGGTCTGGAAGATGAAATGTTGGCTTGGGACAAGATATATGTACAGCGATTACATCGATTAATTTGTCCACATGGAGGGCATAACTCTTCGATTGGAAGGTCCTGGGCACCAAAGACATTGCCTATAAGGATTGAGGCAATTTTTTCTGAGGTGAGGACAGGGAATTACTCCCTCACCACAGGAGAGTCACGGATCCTCTACCGTTCAACTATGCCTATCCTACCTGTCTGTCCCCACATGCCTTCCCGTTTCTCATAGAACCAGAATATTGCATAGTAAAGAATATCCCCCAAGCTGCTGGCTGCAATTATCTCCCTCACCTTATCAGTGCTCCTCGTCCAGCTATTTAAGGAAAGCCTCAGGCAACAGAAGCTGCCTGAGCAAGAAGTCATTTATCCCCTAGCTTTCTGTTTAGCTGAAATATGTTTCCCAGATTCTACCTTTGCTTATTTCACTGACTCTTTGTCTCACCTATAGATTGGCAATTATTTCGACTTGCTACTTTGTACAGCTGATTGCAATGCCCCTGATATGGTATCATTTACCAAAATTTCTGGATATGTAGAGAATGGTTTGGGGGTATCTCCAAAAAGAATATGTCTCTAACACAAAGAGTTGTTTTCACAAATTAGTTCAAAGTGAAGTAAAAATTTTCGAAAATCTGAATTTTCGACTTCAATTTTTGAACTTAATTTATGCAAAAACTCATGTGCCAAGGCCAAAACTTATTTTTTGAAATGTCCTCCAACCCTTTCTTTACATATCCACATTTTGGTGATGAAATAAAATTTTTTCAGGGGCTTTGCAATCGTGGGCAGCTCACAACGTTGCAAGCGAAAAATTCGACATCTCTATTTGCCATTAACTCGAAAACGTCGAAATGTCAATTTCTGAAAAAATAATCTACCATCTCTCGTCTCAACCATTGTAATCTTGACTTGGTAATTGTCACCTGCGAACTGCATGGGTGCATCTGTGGGCCACAACCTAGGAGGTCTGCAACAAAGTCCATTACTCCTCAGTTGCTCTGGGAACACCAGCGTTCCTTGACTCTGGCAATCAGATTTCACCTTTGTCGAACTGTGCAGTTAGCCCAGTGGGGTCCAACCCCTTGTGGCCATTTTTGTCACCGCTGAGTTGGTGGTCACCAGCCATACATGGAGCTTGTGTAATTGTAATAATCTCCTTTCTTCAATAATAGGGGGTTTCCATAGTGAGCTTAACAATGTCTCCACACAGCTAACAGTGCCCCCTTTCATAGACTTGACACATACCCCCCTCTTTTTTGGCCTTTCCTACTATTGGGAGATGGCCATACACGGCGCATGAAGAACCGATTAAGAGCAACATGGGCGCTGTGCGCGGTCAGGCAACTATGTTGCTCGAATCTGTTTCCTTCATATAGGCTATCCACGGTTTTCTCGAGCAGATCAAATATATCCTGCACAAAGGACTCGCCAAGCAGGTGGTCCAACATGTTTGGAAAACCGTGGTGCTAAATCCATTACGTTGAATTGGTACAGCGGTCTCCATCTAATTAATGGACTGGCTGACAGCTGACTGCACACCAGCTGTATCGCTATTGGCTTGTGTGTGTGAGAATGGCGGTGACCAGCACTCTCTGTCAGGAGAGGAGACGTGCAGGCTGGTGACGCTTCTCCGGCTGGGGATAACAGAGACCCAGGGACAGGATCCAGTCCCCATCCTACGGTAATTGATGTGCCCTTGTGGCGATTGATTGCGGACGATTGCACGGAATCTATCTAACTAGCTAGTCGTAATCCTACTCTAGACTACCTTTTTGTTCCCAGCTACAAAATGTAGTTTTGTTTCTGTTCCACACACCAGGAAAGCATCTCCTCACCCTAGGGGGGGGGGGGATCTGGGGTGCTGGTGATCTCCTTTTCTCCTTCACTCCCCCGCGGGCGGCTGTGTGAATAGGCAGATGTGCTGTGTGATAAACATCTTGCCATCGGAAACAATTCCGATAACCAGTTGCCGCCCCTGGCATGATTCTTGGTTGCCCTGTGCCTAAAACCACCCACTGCAGACCAAAGAGTTACATTGGAAGACATGAGCTGCTACCATCACACCCATGAGATTATAGAGATTGTGTATCTAGGGGAAGGTATCTAGTGATCTGATCCAAACCGTGACATGGGAAATCGGCAGAAATTCTGAGATTTCAAAAAAAACACAATACCCGACTCGCTACGGCTGATGACGTGAGCCCCGTTTACGGCCTGAACTCTGGCCTCCCACGAATCAGTAGGGATGGACCGAACTGTTCGCCGGAAACAGTTCGGCCTCGACTCTGCATGTTTTCGCCGATCCGCTCGCCGGCGGACAGTACGGGTGTTCGCCCCGTTCTGTTTCGCCGGCCAGAAAAGATCTAAATTCCTTCCGGCAGGAATCAGAACCGCGCGATCGTGCCGGAGGAAGAATTCTCTTCACTACAAGCCGGCATGGAAGCCCGTCTTGTAGTGAAGATTCCGGCTCCAAGTAGGAAGTATGTCATGACGTCACATCCGGCTCCCCCGCCACCAGGACGATGCGTTCCAGGATGCGTTTCCATGGACCGGATTCCCAACTGACGTCCTACATCTGGTTTTTTACGATCAAATTCCCCGCCTACGAGGCGGGGGAAATTTGAATGGTGTCGCGAAGGCAGGCCCCGGCGGACGGCGGACAATCTTTAAAGTTCGATCGGGTGAGTGATCAATTGGCCATGGAATCCGACACGTGTATGGCTTGCTTTAGTCTACAATATGAATGCTAATATTTCACCATCTCATTAAAGTTATAAGATCTGTCACTCAGCTGACCAGCCTATTGTGCTGCTTCTTACTCGTCCACTCTGAGCTCCTCTGTATAGGGATAGCAAGAGGGTGAAACCAAACTGACCATATTTTTTTCGGACCATACGACACACTTTGTCACAATAAAATCAATGGGAAAGTGTCCCTGCGTCTCATGGTCCGAATATGTTAAAACATTTTTTTTTAATCCCAACCATCCCAGGAGGCAGAATTGTTTTCCATTCCCTCCAGACAGATGACAAGAGATGTCATCTGCATTAGCACTAGGAGTACCAATAATCTGAACACACTGACCAACTTATGGAGAGACACATTTTACAATTAGATAGCATCAGTTGTGTATTTACATTAATATTCTGCATTGCAATAAATACATTTGTGACACAGACTCATATCTCCTCCCATATGTAAATAGCTGCACATGGGTAAGTTGTCAGTGCCAGATTGTAAAATGTGTCTCTTTATAAGTCGGTCAGTATGTTCAGAGAATACTGCTAGTGTATAGACACATGCTAAAGTTTCAGCCCTGACACTCTGCTGCAACCAAGACCTCCCTCCTAGCACTGGCCTTCTGGCTGGAGGAATACAGTCCTGCACACTTTGCTGGAACATTCTGTATAGTCACTTGATATGTGATTAGCTGTCTCTGTTTTTTCCCCTAATTTTGCCTTCAAAACTTTGGGTTTGTCTTATGGTCACATGCATGTTATTGTTCAAAAATACAGTAAGTAGATTAAATAACGTGTGGACAGACACAACAAGAATCGGTCGCGCACCCTTTGTGTGACGGCATTTACTTTGGATGGGGACTAATAATAAAATAACTTGTTAGATCGATTTCTGGGTAACACATATAGATATTTTATAGCACCCATAGGGGTGACAGTTCTATCCTGCACAATGCATTATTATTGTCTAAGGACAGAGCTTTATCATCCAGTGGTGTCACTAGGTTTGGTGCCACGGTGTCCCCCCATATATGGGGTGCTGCAAGCAATATGGATGTCAAATTGCGGGGAAATGTTGTGTGTATGTATATTTATATCCAGGGGTGCACATAACTTTTTAAGTGAGCTCCTCAGATAAGTACCAGGAGATGGTGTGTGGTACTCACCCCATATGTAGGGTGGTCTTCCTCACTGTCTCCATCACTGTCCTCTGCATCAGCTTCCTACATGATAGATTCTGCAGCAGATGGACCTCCCTGTTCCTGATTGAGCCTCCGATTAGCTGTCTCCATCCACAGGTCACCAGCTGGCTTTGGGTCACATGTAACTCTCACAGTACAACACGTTTGAACCCCCAGATCTCATACCTCAGTAGTACAACCCTGACATTTTCTGGCTTAGTAACTAACCTCTGTGACTACCTGCAGTCAAAATGTCATCCTTTCATAGTCATATTCCAGCTGTCACACAGTGCTTTTCTCTTGTCAGATTTTACCCTTACATATGTCTACTCTGACTTTCATCCCCCAGATCTCCAACACCCTTAAAAGTCCGATCTTTTTTTTGGATTAGTAATTTGCATTCCCAATGTCACCCCCCTAACTGCAACTTTTCATAGTAATTCATGTTTCCTTGAAGTTATCCAAGTGAGATAAATTGTATACATGTAACATTTAGCTGCGGCCGCCCAGACACAGAGCGCC
>CM070034.1:171050694-171061063 GCA_036250615.1 Ptychadena robeensis
TGTGGGGAGGTACCCCAGGCTGATGGAGGACCTGCTGTATGGGAGGACTCCACTAGAGGGGGCTCTGGGACAGAGTTTATAAGAGAGGGAGAGCCAGGATGTGCAGGGCCTTCTTCCGGAGACAAGTGTGCGGGAGCCTTGGTCTCTGTGGAGGGGTGTGAGGTGCCCAGTCCTTGTGAGGAAGGTGTGCGGAGTGTGCAAGTAGCTCCTAGGCAAAACAACGTGCGTCCTCGTAACTGTCGCCTGTTCTGTGTCAGCCCCGGTGCCACGATAGATCAGCCACTGCCCGCTGATACAGCCACCTGGACAAGGCCCTGGCTTCTGGTGACCACCGCACAGTATCTGATAGGGAATAGAGAATGACCAGGCCGCACTGAAGGCCGCAAGGTGAGCATTCACCCTGCAAGGACTGGCTACGACCATGTAAGTTCCATAAATGACCACAGAGGTGCCTATTAATGTACCAAAGGACTCACGATCATTGACCTGTTCGAGCGCAGCGTGTGACATCATGATGTCGAATCAAGGAGCACCAATTTAGGTGCCTGATTCCTGGTCAATCCTTTGGGGACCCTGGACCCCATCCAAAGAAATTCAGATCGAGCAGGATTTACAGACATGTCCGATACCTGTTGGACACACCTGTCTTTGAGCGGGTTCAGTTGATCCCACTTGAGGACAGGGGTGGCCGTGTTGAAGACAGGGGTGGCCGCATGATCAACGGCTGGGTACGCGCACGATGTGGTGTCAGCTCTAGAATGGGTGATCGATCATGTGCCCATCTGTACGTTCATTGGCACCTTTAGTGTACATGATTTGTTAGTGACCGGAGTAACTTTTTTAATAAAAATGATTCTTTTTATCATTACATGGGCATCTGCCACATTCTTCTCCCAATCTGCTGCACATTTCTGGCAGTTAACATGGTAAATATTCTAAGTGTAAATTTTCTTTATATCAACTTCTGTGCACACACTGCAGTCCTGCTTTCCTTCCACTAGGGGGCGCTGTTGTCATTGATTTCATTTTAGCTGCAGCCTTGTTCTAACTCCTCCGAATGCTCAGCTCTTTCGCTGAATTAAATAGTTAATTGTTTAAAAATGTTAAACGATAACACATTACTTTTGATATTGAACGGTATGATGTATAAATTTACTGTTACATTTGGTTTACAATGCAGCTCTTCTGGGCCAAGCACTCAATAGCAGGATTGGATGCTTCCATTTGAATTAGACTAGAGAAGTGGTTCTCTGTCACCTGTAGGTCGGGACCCCATTTCACAGGGGTTGCCGAGTTCACTGTAAGCATGAGATTCTCACGTGATGCTCTGATGCCCACAAGCGGGTTAGTAGTTAGTAGGGACATTACAGTATGGAAGTGATGTCACAGAGTGTCACTACTGGTATTTGGAATGCCGAAGTGACACTCTGCACCAACACTTCCCCATTCCAAATACAGGAGGTGACACTAAGTGACGCCACTTCCTGGGTCATGGATCTAAAAAGATTAAGAACCACTGATCTAGAGGAATGTATCTTTTATTTGGGTAAGTCATGGGCCAACCTTGATATTTATTTTTGGCACATGGGTTAGGGTTTGACACCCCTGGACTACACACACAATACACACACAGGGATGCGGCACACATGGACTACTTATAAACTGTACAGTGCATACAGTGTGTGTAGTCCTTGTATGCCCCATCCCTGTGTGTACATGTGTGTGTACTTCCTCCATTTCCAACCTGGTACTTTCTCCCCAGCTTTGCCTTCCCTGCAGCCCCCCTTCCAGTTGCACTCACCATGCATTTGTCCTCCAACTCCAGGAGTAGAGAACTATGGATCCCAGAATACTCTAGGCAGTGGTGATCACTGTGACTCTGGAATGCACCGCTCAGCAGACAAGCTTGTAGTTCCCTACTCCCAGAGTGGAAGGATGGAGTGGCAGGGGAAAAGTTGGTAGGGGGATCTAGCAGATCTGCTGCAGGCCACAATTGCCCCCCTGGCCAGAGCGTGATACCTGCAATCTCTCCTGCAATATTTATTTCCATCACTAGGTGTCCTCTACCAGAACAATTCAACCCATACATTCAACACATAGGATAAACCAGTGGTTCCCAGACTTTCCCTGCAGGATCCCCCTTTTTTAGATAGGAATATTATTGAGCGCCACCATTTAAACTACACAGTTTCAGCTTGAGTGCCATCTCACACAAGCTGCGTTTGCTTTGCAGCATCGCGTACTATTACTAGTGTGAAATGGCCCACAAACTTTATGTAAAATACAACTCATACAACTTTATTTGGTTATCACACCAACCATACAGAGACATGCATCATTCACACACAAAAAAGAGAGACACACACACAAAAACTGACACATACACATTACACACAATCTACATACTGTCTGCAGCTAGTTCCTCCATGGATGGCTTCATACAGACTCATTTTAATGACCACATTAATTTCTGTCTTTTCAGTGTACAGCACATGGGCTGGCAGTAAGCATGGGGTCAGTTCTTTTGCATCCTGAGTATTCTAAAGGGGTGACCGTGTAGAGTGTCTTATTAAGACTGCCCTGTTGTTAAGTTATTACATGAGCTGCTATTGCTGACCTGGTTGTAGAACATACAGCTTGTCTGGTGGGTCTATGGGAAAGTGGACTGTGTATTATGTGCATGGGTTACCAGGTTTGGATGTGTGAAGGGTTAACTGTGCTCTGCTGAGGAATCCTAAGAGGATGTAACATTTCGCTGTTGCTGGTCAAAGCAGGTGCATGATGAGTCATTGTTATGTGTTTGTAAAGGTCCAGAAACATGGCAGAAAGTTATAGTTGATGTAACTGTGACATGCCATCTGGGAGTGGCCACCCTGGGGCAGAGTTATTATAAGGCCTAAACAAGGGAGGAGCTGGGTCTTCATCAGGAGGAGAGTGGAGGGAGTAGAGCTCTGTTGGATCCTGTGGCAGGTAGGCCACACAGGCCTGCGGATCCGGAGACCCTGAGTTAGCAGAGATGTGATTAAAGACATCTCCCTGAAGAAGAAGGGCTAGGACAAAGATTAGAGTTGCTTGCAGCAGGGGGGGGGGGGGGGGTTGATGGCTTGCTATTGTTCAGAATATGCGTGCGGGGTAGAGCACCGGGGACCATTGGGCCAGTATGTGTCCGCCATAGCGGGAGAAACGGCCCTGCGGACCTTACATGAAAGGTCACTGTGTGTTGGACCTTTTTGGGATATGAGCAAGGAGCTGCAATGGGAACACCACCCCCTTCGCACAGCCTGATTATGATCTGTGTTGGCAGACTTAACTGCTCCCTTGGATGGAATGGGGGTGTATGCAGTGATGGAAGTCCCAGCGGAGAATCTGCAGAGATGCGCAACAGTTTGCAGTGACCCAGAGGGTGAGAGCACAGGGGAAGTATCTAGAAGTTGCCAAGACAAGTGCCCCAAGATTCACCCCGGGACGTGCGGTGCACTCGGTGCACAAAGTGGTGGTACGCTTCCATGCATCCTTCCCAAGCAACTCTCCTTCAGTATGATATATGAGGCTTATACCTGGAAACACGCAATGCCTATGGAGATGGCTCCGATTAGCAGCAGGTGTTCCTGGATGAACTTTTCCAGTATGGCCATACATCCTCCCTGAAAGAAATACAAATATTAATATAGTGAAAAGGCAATAATCAATTAAAATACGTTTTTTTATAAACTGTATTTGGTTCTGCCCAGAACATTGGTGGTGCGTTCTCCCAGATGGGTATATAAGAGTTAGATAGGGCTCTGGATTATGTGCTTCTGCTGCAGCTGTTCCAGGTTCCTCCAGTGAGGAGTCCCCGTAGAAGACAGGCCTGCCCAACACCCTGTGGGACTACAAGTATTCACCATATATTTAAGAACTCCCCCACCTGGGCTTGGGGTAGAGTGGATAGAACTCCCCTATGAGGACCTTGCTAAGGACCTTTCCTGGGCATCAGCACCACCTCATCCTGGGATGTTATTCCCCATCATGTCCTGCTTAGGATTGCACCCTGCCACCTGGGCTCAGCAGCAGTGAAAATCTGACCAGTGTGTGTGAACAGTGCTTGTGAAAAGGTATTGTAACCAGCTGCAGCAATCTGGGGTTGTAAATGTCGCTCTTCTTACCTCCACCCTATAGATATTAGAAGGGTGGTCACGTCTCCCGCATTCCACCGTCATTGTCTTACAGCAGCTATCTGGGACAATATTCCCGCTGTAATTTGTGGCGATAACATACAAGCTGAATCTCCAGTCTTCATAACTGTCGCTGCCGCAGCACCTGAACTGGGGGACGCCAGAGAAAAGACCTGATCAGTACTAGCAACATTGCTGATGCAGACAATGTGCAGTTAGGCTGGGTTTACACTATATCGTCCCATCAACTGCGGGCGGGAGGGGCGCTATGTCCATAGCGCCTTCCCGCTGTTTGGCCGCTGTTCAGGACGCGGTATTCACCATGTTGGCAATACCGTGTCCTATATACGTCACACACCATGCCCATTATATACCAATGGGCACGGTACGTGTTTCCTGTGCATCCGCGGGACACCCCCAGATCCCCAACGAGCTGTGAGTTTTCTGCATATTGTAGGTGCAGCCTATGTTTGGCAGGTATGATTTAACCTTGTGGGCGTTACTGGCTTTCCTTTCATGGTGTGAAAAGTCGCTTCCCGAGCAATTGCAGTGGAATATACTGTACTCTGCCGTGATTGCACGCTATCGGCTTACTACACACCGCTGTTGTCAATTAGACGCCGATGGTGAGCGTGGGCGAAAGCTACGCCCCCTGCAGTAAAATGCGGTTAAATACACAATAAAATTACATGAAAACCGCATGTGTGAATTAACCTTATAGCGGACCTACCTACCGCTGCCGATAATTAGACAATCACTGCTCAAAAATTAAAACAAATGTTTCTTACTGTGTGACATCCCTACCATGGCATTTTCTGTAAAAACTGCCAGCAAGGGCACCTGGGATGTAGTGTAGTTTTGATGGCAGCTTCACATCTGCAGGATCTAATGTAATGTAATCAAAGCTCCATCTAGTGGTCGTTTTTTAAGATTACAGCTCCATAGTCAAAGTATGAAGTATTCATAAAGTGTGGGCGTAACAGCTTCTCTATGCCATTACTAAACATGATGGCTTTGGGAATGAGGAAGTGAGGATGGTAAGTACGTGTTTTTTTTATTCTGCAGCAGTTTTCACGGATTCAATCTGCTGTCAGATGAGTATTATGTCATTATTTTTTTTATTTTGAGTATAGAACCTCTTCAATTATGTGGATTATGACTCATGGGCCACAATGTTTTTTTTTTTACAGAAGGGCCTGACCAAGAACCTGTAATGGACACCCGGTCTCAACTCCTACCAGCCTGGGTGGCAAATTTGAACAGATTACATTGATCAACTGATAAAATGTCCATGCCACACAAAAAAAAAATATATAATCATACTGCGAGGGGGGGGGGGGGGGTTAAAAAAAAATCAAAGAAAAATACATATAAAACAAAGACTTTATGGAGTCAACTGAAATATTCTATTGTATATATGGACAAACAACAACCATAACACCATCCTCTAGGCATTATTTCCACTTATTGCAGGGAACAAGCAGAAGGGAGCAAGAGTTTCTTTTTGCCAAGGTGACAAAGGGTCAGATTAAGGCTTTGACTCCACTATGCCTAAAACATGTGAAACACAGGGATGTTGACGCATGCATTGAAAGTCAATGGATCTGTCTACACATGCGTTGGTGTGATCCGTCAGCTTGCATTACATTAAAATCAATGCAGAGCAACTGCATCTACATTAACACGTAAGCCAACGCCAGTATGGGTGAGTTGACGTACCCAAAGAAAATTTATTGAGTCAGTTGAGACGCAATGGTATAGCTTTTTCGATACTTTGATCAATCTGTTCATGGTAAAAAACAAAAGAAAAACGGATACGTCACAAATGCATCCCTGACGAATCTCTAACGCATGGGTAGCGTTTTTCTGGATCCATTAATGCAGCGCATGGTAAACGCATAGTGGAGTCAAAGCCTTTTAGTCTAAATGGGCCACATATGGCTGAGGGGCTGTAGTTCGTCTGCGTCTAGTTTAGATACACTTTATACCTCATGTCACATCTCAATATTGTAATGTAAGCAGACACACTCACGTCTTGTTGCAGATGATCGATGGCGTATGTGACGTCGTTCATCCCTGGCTGCGCGTAATTATTTATAATCGTCTCATTGAGACTCTCTTTTAATTCTTCACTTATCTGTACAACGAAGAGAAAATGAGTAAAGTAACGTCTTAAGCTGGCCATACACCTTTAGATCTCTCTGCCAGATATCTGTTAGATCTACTATCAACTATGTAGTGCCGGGTCCTCTGCGATTGAACACAGGTAGACTTGATGGTTTAGAAAGTCCCTCATATTATATGGTTTTGGTAAAACAAAAGGAGATCTAAAGGAAATCTGACAGAGAAATCTAAAGGTGTAGGGAGACCCTTACACTGAACAGTCTCTCAATGTTCTTTTACCCAAGATGAACCCCCCAAAAAATGTCCACATCTAAAGCCCCCCATAGACAGGCAGATTCCTCCATACAACTTTCATGAGACCTACCAACAACTATGTAGTATAGTGACCTCCCTGATAGAATACAAAGTGATTGGAAGGTGTAGAAAGGTCCTCCTATTACATGGTTTTGGTAGAAGAAAAGTTGGTTGTACAGAAGTTGCATGGAGGAGTCTGCCTGTCTATGGGGGGCTTTAGGACTCCCGGATTTAAAGTGGATGTATAGGATGGGGGGTTAGGATTAGATTTAGGGTTACAGGGTTATGGCTACAGGAAGGTTTAAGCCCCCCATACATGTCTAGATTTTCTGTTCAATCAACTTAAAAAGATCCATTTTTTTGGGGTCAACTGTAGTAACGGATATTTGATCAACATTTTGGGATCGACTGAAAGTTTAATGAATTTCATTACAACCAATTACAATTTACCAGCACGTCCAATCCTTTTTCAATACATTTTTTTTTACCAATTGTAATTGTTTTAGGTTGATCTAACCATATGGGCTGCCATAGATTTTCAATCAATCAACAAATAAATTGATGGAGTTAAGTTGATTAGATGAAAAATCTAGACATGTATGGGGACCTTTAGGGGTACAGTGTGGGTAGGATCTAGAGTTACCGGGTTATGGCTACAGGATGGGTTAGGGATACAGTGAGGGTAAGATCTAGAGTTACCGTGTTATGGCCACAGGAAGGGTTAGGGGTACAGTGTGGGTAGGATCTAGAGTTACCGGGTTATGGCTACAGGATGGGTTACGGGTACAGTGAGGGTATGATCTAGAGTTACAGGGTAATGGCTTCGGGGAGAGTTAGGAGTTGTGAGTGAGGTTTAGTGAGGTTACAAGGGTATGGCTGCAGTGTGGGTTAGAGGGTTAGGGGTTCGGGACAGCTGCACAGTTAGGGCTGTGTTGGGGTCTAGAATCAGAGTTCGTGGGGCTACAGTGAGGATTAGGGGTACAGTGGGGATTAGATATAGAATTACAGGGTTAGGACTGTGTAACAGTCCCAAATTCCTAACCCTCTAACCCAAGAGGGTTAGCGGTTTGGGACAGAGTTTCACAGTTAGGGTCGTGTAGGGATTAGAGTTAGGATTTATAGGGCTACAGTGGGAATTAGGGGTTCAGAGTTACTAGGTTATGTCTACAGTGAGGGTTAGGAGTAAAGGCAGTAGGGTTACATGATTAGGCTACCATTAGGGCTTGTCCCTACTTGTGCGGCCGAGCACGGGGCGACTCAGTTTGAAACGAGGTGTGGCGACCGTGGGCAGATACTCCCATTAATGAAAATAGCCTTGTCCCCACTTAGACGGGCGGCCGTGTGTTTGCCTGCGAGCCACTGGCGGCTGCACCTGATCACCGTGGGCGTCTGTGGCCGATAGCCATGAATCGCGCCCATAGACATGAACGGACATGGTCAAACATTGTGTGTGGATGCGATTTTTTACCGCGTCCATTCATTCTCTATGGATGCGATCAGGGGCGGCTGTATTACTAGTGAACTAGTGGCAAGACATGAGCGGTCGACTGCCCGTGGTCAAAACCACGCCACCCCGCGGCCAGCCGCCAAAGTGGGGACAAGTCCGAAGGGTTAGGACTAGAGATGGCTGCAGTATTCGCGTGGTGGACAGGCACGCAGGGATCTAAAGCTAGCCATACACAGTCGGATTCCATGGCCGATCGATCACCTATCCGATCGATTCCGGCGATCTCAGCGGGAATCGGAGGTCCGATCGATCGGCCAGTTAAGTGTGTCCGATCGCTACATACCACCTTGTCCCACGGATTCCTGAACAATTCCGTGTCCGATCGCTTACTCCACAAATGGCAACTCCCCCTGATGTGTGCAGAATCGGATCAGAAAGACCAACATGTTGGTTCTCTGTCGGATCCGATTCTGGGCCCCCGATCGATCGGACCTGATCGGACGGACAAGGTGGGCTTCACGCGATTCCAGGACGATCGTTTCGCATGCACGCGCCCGGAATCGATCGTCCCGGAATCCGATGGGAAACTGACCCGTGTATGGGGCCTTAAAACAGCTCTGGCCGGTGGAAGAATTTTTTAAATCCCTGTGTGGCTCCGCCCACTCACACCGCATCACAGTGACAGTCTGTGATGTCACTTACTGTATTTAGATTTTGTGCGTTCCAAATACCGGAAGTGACGTTGCGTACCGTGTAAGTGGTTATTTCACCATGAACAGGCAGACGTCTGACTTTTCCTAAAGTCCGATCTGCCTGTTCACGAACTGACTCGGCCCATATTCGCCCATCACTAGTTAGGACTACAGTGATGGTTAGGTTTAGGCTAAGGGGGCGTTTCCGTATTATTTTTTGATCCGTTGGGACCCCTGCTATCAGCACAGTGCTTGACGGGGGTCCGATGGATCACATACACTTTAGCTGGCTGGCGAATTTTGTATTCAGATCCGCCGATGTATGGGTTAATGTACTCGACCATGTTAACCCCTGCATCGGCGGAACAGCTCAGTGTATGTGCTCCGTCTGGACCTCCCGAATGCGCTTAGCGTAGGGGGTCCTGATGGAGGTAGAAAGATACCGTTAGGCAGTGGTTCCCTAAGGGTTAAATAACAAAATGTTTCCTACTCTACTCCGGTTTTTCATTTTAGGCCCCTTTTTCTTTAAATGAAGTGTCATTTATGATTAAGGTCGTTCCTAGAATGAACACAGTGGTTGTTGCTTTTCTAAAGGTAGCCATACACGGTCCTGGTCGACCAGGAGTGCACCGCAAGTCAGACCACACGGCGATCTGACATGTCGGTAAATTCCTGGCCGTTCACATTACTTTGGATTCCATCATAAGTAATGTCCAGCACACAAAGGGCGCCCACCGATCCTCTAAGCGACCGGCTGCAGCGCAATGACATCATGCTTCAGTCAGTCCCTCATATATCAAGGGAGGAATGCTGCGTGTATGGGGAATTTTCTTAAGCTAGCCATACACGTGTCGATTCCTGAGCGATCGATCGATGCTCCGATCAATTCCGGTGAAGTCACAGGCGTCGATCGATCGACCATACAAGTCTGTGCTTACCACCTTAGGCCACTGATTCCTGGATGACTCTGTTACCAGTCGATCGATTCACAAATGTCAACGCCCCTTGATGTGTGCCCGATCGATCAGAAAACACCAACAGGTTGGTTCTCTGGCCGATCCGATTTGGGGGCCATGTCGATCGGGCGGGGTCAATCGGTCAAGGTGGGCTGCACTCGATTCCTCGTCGATCGATCGGCGTGCACGCGCCCGGTGATCGATCGGCCAGGAATCGTGTGGGAAATTGACCCGTGTATGGCCACCTTTAAGTTCTGCTGCAGTTTGGGAACCACTGGTTTAGAAAGTCCCTCATATTACATGGTTTTGGTAAAACAAAAGGAGATCTAAAGGAAATCTGAAAGAGAAATCTAAAGGTGTATGGGGACCCTAAGAATTCTGTCGGTATAGAAAAATACATTCATTATCAAGGCCCAGTGTACACAAACCACTTACCGTTTCATAATATATATAAGCCAGGACCCCAGCGGTCAGCTCTGCTGCATAGACGGATATAAGGATGACCAAATACTGAAAGAAAAAAGAGAACATGCTTTAGAATAAAGGTCATAAAAAAGTACACAAAAAAAGGCAAGGATCTCTTTTTCTGCAGTAAGAAGCACAAACCATCAAATCCAGTTGTCCTTTGCCAAGGATTGCTTAAAGCTGGCCATACACCTTTAGATCTCTGTCAGATATCCTTTAGATCTACCAACGACTATG
>CM070034.1:171062272-171081962 GCA_036250615.1 Ptychadena robeensis
TATATCACTACTATGTAGTGCCGGGTCCTCCCTGATAGAATGCATAGTGATTGGAAGGTTATGAAAGCTCCTCATATTACATGGTTTTGGTAGACAAAAGTTTATTGTATAAAAATTGTATGGTAAGATTGTAAGGTGTATGGGGGCTATAGTTCATGTTAGTTAACTATCAGATTAGATATCTGTTTGCTTTATGCTCTTGATGGGAATATGAGTGGGATCAGCCTATGACAGTGGGGTCTCACCTTCAAAGAACCAGAGTGAGCTTATTGGAAAACCACCCGCAGTGATAAAAGAGCCACTTACGGTATATTTAGATCTCCGCCAGCATAGTTAATCATGAAATAAAATTCCGCATAATCTACGTAAAGACGGCGGTACCCAGGCTGACACAACAACATCAGAACTTGCCAAGATCCCCTTCCAATTGACTTTCCTATTATCCGTTTTTTTGCTGCAAGTGAATCCCATTGTACTGCAAATCACCGCATCAGGAATCACATTAAAAGAAAGAAAAGCTAAATTACAAATTGCTTCATATAAAATAGGAATTAATGAACCCCTCCAGGGAAATATGTAAAAATACATTTGAGGTTCCCTTATGAATTCCATTCATTCATTTTCTCAATTTACGGTCGCTCTTTTAATTGCTTGAACTTTATCCTTGTCCCCAAACCCCACCCGGGAGATGACATGTGCTCTTCAGTAAGCGCTTCTTACATCAGGTCCAGTTGAAGAAGACCATCGTAGAGATGGTCGAATTTTTCGACTTGCTAACTTTGTGAGCTGATTGCAAATCCTCTGAACATGGTATCATCACCTCAATTGCTGTATGATGTAGATGTAGAGAAGGGTTGTGGGAACATTGGGGGAAAAAAGTGTTGCTCTAGCACATGGAGTTTTTGCATAAATTACCGTATTTTGCGGACCATAAGACGCACTTTTTTTCCTCCTAGAGTGGGGGGAAAATCAGGGTACGTCTTATGATCCGAATGCAGAAGTACAGGGGCCTTTTTTTTACTTACGGTACCGTGGTGTCCTCGCCGGTTTTTGGTAAAACAAAAGGAGATGTGTGTCTTTCCTGCCACGAAGGGCTCTGTGCGGTGGAGAAAAGTAAGCTGCGTAAGCATATCACATACCGTTATACAGAATAGCTGAATCTGCCCTGGAAAATCTGGCTGCTGTCTGCCGCTGTGTTCCTCCTCTGTGTTGCTTGACCCCGGCTGCACCGATCTCTGCCGCACGCGTCGATCTCTGTGTTCCTCCTCTGTGTTGACTGACGTCCAGCGTGCACCACTTGTGGCCGCCCACTAAGGGCCATAAAATCAGTCAACCCTTCTGACACGCCCCACAAGTGCTGCACGCTGGACGTCAGTCAACACAGAGGAGGAACACAGAGATCGGCGTGCGTGGCAGAGATCGGTGCAGCCGGGGTCAAGCAACACAGAGGAGGAACACAGCGGCAGACAGCAGCCAGATTTTCTAGGGCAGATTCAGCTATTCTGTATAACGGTATGTGATATGCTTACGCAGCTCACTTTTCTCCACCGCACAGAGCCCTCCGTGGCAGGAAAGACACACATCCCCTTTTGTTTTACCAAAACCTCATGTAATATGAGGGATTTCTAGCCAATCTAGTCTGCCTGTATTTAATCGCTTTATGGTACAATTTAGTTCAGAATATTTTTTTCTTGTTTTCCCTTCTCTAAAAACCTGGTGCGTCTTATGGTCCGAAAAATACGGTAAGTTAAAAAACAAAGTCCAAATTCCGATTTTCGAAATTTTGACTTGAATTTGAACTTAATTTATGCAAAAACTATTTGTGTTAGAGACAAACAATTTTTTTTGGAGTATACCACCAACCCTTCTGTACATCTCCAGCAAGTTTGGTGATGAAACCATGTTTAGAGGCTTTTCAATTAACTCAAAATCGTCAAAATCTTTGAATTTTTGAAAAACCATCGTGGTCCACCAAAAAGACAAACGTAAATAAATGAAAAAACCTATCAGGACCTTTATAGTTATCAGCACTAGTGTTGATCGCCAATTTATATTGCGCATATTGGCACTTCAAGAATTCACAAAGATCTCGAATATTTTAGATTTTTGGAAGTGTTGATCGTTAAAATATGCGAATACCATCACTTTTTATTGTGGAAATCTTTTTCTCAATGAAGGCTTAATGACTAAAGCTCATGAATTTGTTGCGAATATTAAGCAAAAAATTTGCAAATATTGTCTGTGTTGCTCATCACCAGTGATGGCCGAACTGCCTGCAAGGTGGACAGTTCGGCGGCGAACATGGATGTTCGCCCTCCTTCTCGCCGGCGGGCAGTACGGGTGTTCGATCCGCCCCATTCGCCGGCGAGAAGAAGATCTATATTCTTCCTCCGGCAGGGTCAGAACCTGCGAGATCGTGCCGGAGGAAGAATCTTTTCACTAGAAGACCGGGCATAAAAAAAAACGGCTCGGAGCAGGAATTGACGTCAGTGACGACACATCCTGCCCCCTTAACAGGAACTATGCGTTCCAGGATTCGTTCCAGGCACCGGATGTGACGTCACTAACGTCACATTCGGTTTTTCCGATTCAAATTCCCCGCCTAAAGGCGGGGAATTTGAATGTGTCCGCAAACAGGCGGACGGCGGACTTCTTTAAAAGTCCGACCAGCCCGTTCGCGGACAGTCCAGGCCGATGTTTGGCCATCACTACTCATCACTAATTAGTACTTTAAAGCCGAAGTTCTTCAAGAGGAAGGCAAACAAACCTTATAGGTATGGTAAAGTTTGTGCCAGGGCTGCCAGCAGAAATCTTGGGCCATCCAGGTCAATATTTCTTATAAAAAAAATTGGTAATTTGGTAACCAAAAGAGTTAAAAAGTTTTTTTTCTAACATAGAAAGTTGGTGAGGGGGGGGGGGCGGTATTATCAAAAGAACTTGTTGAGCTGGGGGAGGGGATTACTGCACAACCTGACAAGCTCAGCAAGCCACCCATGGCACAGACCGGGCAGCCCGGCAATTAACTGCTGGGCCCCCCTAGATGCGTGGGCCTGGGACAGGAATGTCCCCCCTGACAGCGGCCCTGGTGTGTGCCATTTAATAAATAGTGTTGAGCTCGAATATTCGATTTTCGAATATTTAGCTCGAATATCGCTATTTCGCCATTTTCGCGAATATCGGAATATATCATCGGATATCCGACGCATCGCGTCTTTTCGCGATTTATTGCGCGTTCTATAATCGCGATCCATTGCCATGAAGGGATCGCGATTATATAATCGCAATGCGCTTTTAAGACGGAAATGACGATATTCTCCGCTATTCGAATACCGAGCTCCATTGACTTGCATGTATGCGGCAATTTGGGTCGCATTGCGCTCTTTTTGGATGATCGCAATTTCCGGATTCCGCCATTCTTCTCCATTGACTTGCATTCTTGCGCATATTTGGTCTCAATTGTTGCGCTTTTCGGATAATCGCTATTTCGGTTCCCGCCATTCTCCATTGACTTGGCATGCATTGCGCATATTGGGTGGTCCTCATGCGCTTTTCGGATAACGCGATTTCGTATTCCGCCATTCTCCCTTGACTTGCATGCATTGCGCATAGCGGTCGCATTGCGCTTTTTTTCGATAAGCTGGCGATTTCGATTTCCGCCATTCTCCATTGACTTTGCACTGCATTGCTCATATGTGGTCGCAATGCGATTTTCGGATAATCGCGATTTTCGGATTCCCGCCATGCTCCTTGACTTGCATGCATTTGCGCATATTGGTGCTCAAATGCGTATTGTTAGAATCCAATTATGTCGTACGTGCGGATATTCGAGATTACGAATAGGGAATCGAATATTATGGCGGATATTCGCGAAATGTTACGCGAATTCGAAATTGTCCTAGTTGCTCATCATATTACTAAACTGGGTTTTGCTGCTTTTTAGTAAACCCAAAATGGGTTTAAGTTTGGTTCTAGAGTTCCACCTTCCTAGAAATGAGATAGCAGAATTTTGATGTTCTGGCCGGCAAATCTTGCGTTTTACTACTTGAGTACTATTTAGAGATATGTCCCGAACGGTTCGCGGCGAATATCCAAGTTCGCGTCCGCGCGAATACTCGACACATGGCAACTTAGTTCGCCCCCTATCTTTTTTACATTGAACCTATGTCCAGCAGGCATAATCCAGCCCCATCAACACGCCCCACCTCACGGACCAATCCTCCTACCCTCTATCACCCCTGCAAGGAAGAATGCCATTCACTGGCTGCCTGAGATAGTGGAGACACGGACAAAGGTCAGGGACACGGCAATGGTGGTGACCACGGACAAGGTCATTGACAACGGGCAAAGTTTTGACACTGGCAATTGTGGTGACACGGCAAGGTGGTGTAACCGGAAAGGTGGTGACCCGGGCAATGCCATGAGTGGACCTAAACGACGCGAAAACCGCCAAGCTGATGGGCCGTCGAATATGACTCTAAAAACCCTCCAACGCAACGCGATCCATTACTATCATTTGAAATCTTTGTGCGGTATTATTTTGTGAAAAAAAAATTCTTGGGATTTTTTCCAATGGATTCCCCCCCTGTCCCTGTCATTTTCCAGAGGTGTTCATCAATTCAATGTCCAGGAGCCGACGCGAAAACCCGCCAACTAGCCAACGCGAAGATGACGTCGAAAACGCCACCGACGCTTATCCATTGACTATCATTTGAAATCTTTTGGTGCGGATTTATTGTTGTGAAAAAAAAAATTCTTGGAGTTTTGTGCCATGGATTCCCCTCTGTCATTCATGTCAGGTGTTTTACCCCTTTAACACTCCCAACACTATGTGGCCCAGAAAGGGTCCCTTTGTTTTTTAATGTTCGCCTGCCCATTGAAGTCATGCGTGTTCGCGACCTTTTACAATGTTTCGCGTTCTCCGTGTTCGCGAACGGCAAAATCCGGTTCGCGGCATCATACATTTATTAACCATTTATTATTATACAACAAAGTTTTCAATAGTATATTGCTCTAAAATAACTTTTTTTTATTCTTGAACTCCCCAATGGGCAGAAGTGGAGCATAATCGTGGAAATTCACCGGGTCCAAAAGTCCAAGCATCCTGCCAGCAGGGCTGGTCTCCAGCAGAGTGTACAGGACTTAGAAGTAGAGGTTCCTTTAGAACCATAGGCACTTATTGGAGAGTCACATTTTCAAAGCTTCTCTGTCTCCTGATCTAGAGTTCTACATAACTTTTGTAGTGAGCTTCTCAATAGTACCAGAGATGGTGTTTGGTCCTTCACCCCCATATGTAGGTGGCGCTCCTACACTGTTTCTTACTTGTCCTCTGAATGGTTAGATTCTGCTGCAGATGGACCCGATCCCTGTTCCTGAGTGATCCTCTGTTAGCTGGTCTCCATCCACAGGTCACCAGCTGGCTTTGGGTCCATGTCACTCTCACAGTACAACACTGTGAACTCCCAGACTCACCACTCAGTAGGGTGACCCCCCAGATCTCATACCCCATATGTGACCCCGATCTCATACCTCAGTATGTGGACCCCCAGATCTCATACCTCAGTAAGTGTGACCCCCCAATCCATACCTCAGTAGATCTGACTGACCCCCCCAGATCTCATACCGTCAGTATTTGACCCCCCAGATCTCATACCTCAGTAGTGTGGACCACCCCCAGATCTTCATAACCTCAGTATGTGACCCCCAGATCTCAACCTCCATAATTGTGAACACCGCCAGATCTTCATATCCTCATATTGGACCCCCCAGAATCTCTACCTCAGTAGTTGACCCCCAGATCTCAAACCTCAGTATGTGACCCCCCAGATCTCATACCTCAGTAGTGTGACCCCCCAGATCTCAACCATCAGTATGTGGACCCCGCAGATCTCATACCTCAGTAGTGTGACCCCCCAGAAATCTCATACCTCATTAGTGTGACCCCCAGAATCTCATCCTCAGTAGTGTGACCCCCAAGATTCATACCTCAGAGCTGATGACCTAACTAACACGTGTACCAGACGGTGTATTCAGAGGAAACCCGTCTGTGGGGAGGTAGTTGAGGAGTGGTGGGTGCGGGAAATTGGCAGGGCCGTGGGGGGGATACAGTTAGGGGGATTGTTAGGGAGGGAGACCCTTGTTGTGCGCGAGTAGAGTGGAGAAGGAAAGTTCGGGTGTGTAGGGAGCGGGTGAGGGAGTAGTGGGGATGAAGGAGCGGGGGGGATGGTAGGACGAGGGCGAGTTGTGGGGGGCGGGGTAGATATAGATGAGGTGAAGAGAGTGAGGAGTGGTAACGTAGGGGAAGGACGGATGGGGAGGGGGTCCAGGAGTAGGAGGGTGAGGGAAGGTGGTGTGGGGGTTGAGTGGATGGAAGAATGGAGTCGGTGGGGACGGGTGGAGGGAGGAGTCGAAAAAAAGGTGATATGGAGGGGTGGTGGAAGAGAAGTGAAGGGGTAATGGTAGATGAGGGGAGGTATGTGAAGGGAGGGAGGGAGGGGGGAAGTGGGGGTCAGATAAAGGCGCAACATAACAGTGGGTGAGGAAAGGGAGAGAATGGGCGAAGGGGGGGGGGGGGGGTGGAGGGTTAGTGAGGATGGTAAGAGGGTGGTGATAGGGGGGGGTACGGCAGAGCGGGGGGTTAAGGGGAAGGCGGGAGAAGAATAGTGTGCCCCCAGATCTCAATACCTCAGTAGTGTGAACCCCCAGATCTCATACCTCATTAGGGTGACCTCCCAGATCTCATACCTCAGTATTGACCCCCCATATCTCTACCATCAGTAGTGGTGACCCTTATGATCTCATACCCCAGTAGTGGACCCCCCAATCTCACTACCAATAGTGTGACCCCCAGATCTAATACCACTCAGGTAGTGTTGACCCCCCTCAGATTCTCATACCTCATTATTGTGACCCCCGAGCTCATACTCATATTGTGGAAACCCCCAGATCTTCATACCTCGTAGTGCCACCCTGAACATTTTCTTGTTATTAATAACCCCCGAGACTACCGGCATCCCAAATGTCATCCTTTCCCTAGTCATATTCCCAGCTCTCACACAGTGCTTTTCAGAGTTTTACATCTTACTTTGCCTACTTTTGACTTTCAATTCACATCCCCCAGATCCCAACACCCGTAGAAGTCGCAATCTATTTTTGGATTAAGTAATTCCATCCCGTGTCACCCCACCCTAACTGCAACCTTTCATAGGTTATCTCTGTTTCCCTGCGTTAGCCAGGTGACTAAATGGTATACATGTAACCTTATCTGTGAGCTTGCGGCCGCCCGACACGGAGCGCCTCCCAAGTTTGTTTGTACACATAGGAGCTGTGTAACAATAATGCAGGACGCAGAGCTAGGTTTTTGGCCCCGTTTGAGTACCAGCGTAACCTTATGTGCACACCTGATATAAATTGTTCTGCCTCAAATCAAGAAGCCATGGCTATATTGTGGTAAAATACCTCATTTTGGGCATATATTAGCTCCCTATTGTCTTTTCTAAATATTTTGAATATGTTATTGCCTCTGTCAAGTATTGGTTTGCCCCTCAGCACCGACATTCATATAAAGAACTTTCCAAAAACAGATTGCGCGCGTCAGGGAACAGCCCCCTTGATAAGACTTGATGAATTTGTATGGGGGGCCTTATTAAAAGTTTTTTTAGTAACTTTGCACGCCTGGGAATCACTGCGCCTTTACTGTTAATTTTATCTTCTATAATTAGAGCTTCAATTTATAGCTTCTTTTGTCACTCGTTTTTTCTAGGCAATTTAGAAATCATTATTAGGCTATTGTTGCAGCTTTTCTCTCTTTCCCATGTTTCTCAGTTATGGTCTCCAAATGACAAAAGCATAAAACATTGAAGCAGCCACAACAATGTATTCATAACACACTTCTACAGCCTTATACATGGAATAGCAGCTATGGGCGGGGGACTAGTGAGGGACGAACATTCAGCTGTGGCTGTCCGCGAACGGCGATCGAACTTCTGCAAATACCCTCCAGCGAACATGCCACGCGAACCTCCATTGACTTTAATGGAGTGCGGACTTTCTCACTCACACCTTCAGGTCATATTTGTAGCCAAAATATCACAATAAAAAGTAAAAGTGTGCGACCACCTGCACAGTGTCATGCCAGAGGGGCCTCAAAGGCTAAACTTCTCCTCCAAAATATGATTTTTTAAATGCTGTTTTCTTCTGTCTAATGGCCCGGAAATCACATTCTAGATTTCAAATTTTGCCAAAATTTACCGGACGCAACCTCTGCACGCATCCATGTGGTTTAGATCGCTCTGCACTGCATTAATACAAAGCATACTACACCCCCGAGAAGGACTTTTGTGCGCAGTAATGAATACTACATGTACCAGAAACACCTTTAGCTTTATCTGCAATCACTGGATGGAGTAAATAGCAAAGTAGCTCAGCCCTTCCTCATAAGCAACAGCTCACCCCCCTCACGGCCTTCTTTTTAAGGGGGGGGGGGGTTCCCTCTAGGAGCAAAAGGAAGTGTTATTGTGCTTACTGTACCACCTGACTATGAAATGAGGGTTCGCACTTTGTCCCAGTTTAAGGTAAGGGGCGGTATAACACCAATTAGTTCGACCAGCATGGGAACTGCGAACATACTATGCTCGCCGCGAACTGTCCGCCGGGCGAACTTTTCGGTCGCCATCACTACTGGGACCATAGACTAATTGTTAAATAGCAAATGGTTTGAAATGTTTTCCTCATGGAGAATATTGATGGCCGAACTTCGGCCAGGGTCCGACGACCGCAACCATGTGGATCGGACCTTTAAAAACAGAGTCCAGCCGTTCGCAGGAAGATTTAAATTCCTGTCTGTTCGCGGGGGAATTTCAATATAACAAAAGGAAAGTCGACGCACTGCCGCATCTATTTCCCCGGTAACCTGGAACGCACAGTTTTCAGGTTTCTCTATCCGGACATACTGTCGTTGAAGTCACTTCCGGTTTGAGTAATTTCTTTGACAAGAGACTGGGTTTCTCTCTGTGGTTTTCTCGTCAAGAATTCGTCCACTGCCGGGAATCTTTCTGCTCCTGATGCGGCCAGCATAAGGATAGTCACCTTCTTCCCCGGTGAACAGGGGATTGAAACACTCCATACTGTTCGCGGTTAAGAAAGCAACCATGTTCCAAAGGTGCACTCCAGAGTTGACCTGAGCATGAAGTCCAACCCCCTGTGAGACCTGCACATGTTACAGTCAGTTTCCGCTCCCACGTTTCCCCTATGAGCGCCATCCCTCTCAAATAAACACCCCCCATTTTTGTCAAAACTTTAAAATAAGCACCCCCACCCCCGCAAATAGACACCCACCAATACCTGTTCCAAATCTTCCCATTCGGGTATAACATGGGTAACTGTGGTGCCCGCCATGTACTCCGTCAGGGCTTGGCTGCAGTGGCAGGAAAGACAAGCAAGCTGCTGATCACCATCCATAACGGAGTCTGTTACCCGGCCGTACTGTAAGACCCCAAAAAAGTGAGTCGTGAAGGGAAGGGGACAATGATTGCCACAAAGGGAATCAAGGGACATGGCAATTGGCACATAGTGTCAAGGGACAATGATTGGCACAGAGTGATCAGAAGGGGGGCAATGATTGGCACAGAGTGATCAGAAGAGGAAACAATTAATGGCACAGAGAATGGCACATTCCCATGCTCCCCGGTTCAGCGGGGATTCCGGCGGACAGGTAAGTTTTTCCATAAACGTAAATTTTTCCTTCTGAGAGGGTGTCACCATCTCTGGGAAATCCCTCAAGGTCAGAGTGGCCCTTTTTATCACGCCCACTTTACTGTTGAGGTGTATCTTCGGTTTACTTTGTATGACTCTCTTCCATCACGGATCGCAGCGCGCCACAACACGGAGGTTGGGGAACCAATTACTGAGGAATATCTGTCTCACACTCTGAGCGAATCCAGGGGGTTGTGGCTTGCGGTTTCTTAGAGCACCAACGCCCGCCACTTCCGTTTTTTGCAGGCTGCCCACCCCTCCATCCACTGCAACGTGCCCTAAATAGACGTACCCGTGACGTCAGCACGCTCACAGGCGCCAAAACCAGAACCATTCCAGTGAATCTCGCAGGACGATCTGATTCAGCTGTACTGACCGGGACTCGACCTCTTCCCTCACTACCACTTACGAAGCTGGATTACGTATGAACTTCCGGATCTTCTACCATCCTGGCTTTTATCCTTCGTTACCCGACGTACTTAATTCAACTCCAATTTTTAACCTCTAGTCAATCAGGCATCGGCGCACGGCGTGGGCTGCTCTCTCTCCGCTCCCTCTGGAGCTCTCCCTAAGTGGCGACCCACATAAAATACTGTACCAGGCCCAACTTCACATGCCTCATTTCCTTCCTGCTTTCACTAAGGTACTACTGAACCACCAATGCTTCTTAAAGAAGGTTTTTTTGCATATGGCACAAGGTTCGTCCTTTACTATGCCCAGCGCACCAAATCCTGCATTGTTTAAACTTAACCTAAGTAATATTAATGCACTAATCACTGGAATTGACCCCCCCAATTGCGATGTCCTCATTTTTAATCAATAATATTTTCCTTCGTTTTAAAGGTACTAAATGAATCCGCTTCAATACCTGTATAGTTCTCCTAACCATAGATGGTCTTACATCCACTGACCCTTAGCTCCCGTCTGTGTTGTTTAAACCTAAATCCACTCTCGACTTACGACCTGTTTTTCAGACTAAGTAATATATTTTTGCCTATCCTCCGCCTTAATTGGTGGCCTTACTAATATCATTATAAATACATCCTTTTAACCAAATGTTTTTTTATCTGTATACTATACAGTTTAGCATGAAAGAATTTTTGAAGGCTTTCGATGGGGGATGGGTAGAGGGAGCTCGGTGACCACATACGAGAGGGTGAGAGTCGATACAACCAGGTTTGAGGACCTAATGGTTCTGTAGAAAAAGGGGAAGGGGTGAAGTGGGGAGGGATTATATGGGTTGTTATCAAATGTTCTGTTCGTCATACTCATTGACACACTTTATCACTTTTATTACTCTTCTTGTTGCTAACTTACGGATAGACTCTATTTAGAATCACACTCCACCCCGATGAGCCCCTCTCTAAAGGTGAAACGCGTTGGGAACGTGGCCGCTTCCGGCCTGGAGTGATGCCCATATCTGGTTTTTAACTAAACATTGGACTTCTTATGACCTTGACTTTTCTGTGACCTTATCTGACTGTGTGACTGACAGGACAATGTGCTGGACTCACTACCAACCTTTCAATCATGTTGTTGATTATACTAAACTAAAATCAATGTCTTTTTAAATCAACCTACTTATTTTTCTTAGTTAGCCTACCCCTGTGCCCTTAAAAAAGTCCCGGGTTGACTGATAGACCACACAGCCCCCAACTAGGTCCTGTCGGGCCTCAGTCAAATACCCTTTTCTCTCCTCCTATGTTTAAGTTTTCATAAGTTAACATCGGGCTAACACCCAGGATTTTAAACAGGCAAGGTGCGTTAATATTATTGGTTCAAAGGTCCACCCCCTGCTCATGTTCACCATACCAAACCTGGCCCTATTCGCAAAACTTTTAGACAAACCCATGGATCTAATTAGAATGGTGGAAATTTTTTCGACTTTGCTACATTTGTAAGCTGATTGCAAAGCCTCTGAACATGGTATCATTACAAAAATTGCCTGGATGATGTAGAGAGGGTTGTGGAACCATTTGAAAAAAAAGTTAACACTCTGTAGCACAGTTCGCTTTTGCATAAATTAAGCTAAAAAACAAAGTCCAAATTGCAGATTTTTTCAATTTTGACGTTGACTTTGAACTTAACTTTTGCAAGAAACTATTTGTGTTAGAGACATACTTCTTTTGTAGTATACCCCCCAAACCCTTCTCTACATCTCCAGCAGTGTGGTGACGATTAGAGCCGGTGTGGAATTATTTGTTTTAAATTCAACCATTTCTAGAACGATTCGCGTTGAATTGCAAAGGCCCCTGACTGATATCATCCACATTGGATGGATGTTCGCCCATCTTCTTGCCCGATCAGTGTGGTGTTCGCCCCTCTCCGTTTGCCAGCGAGAAGATGATCTCTAGTCTTCCCCCGGCAGGATCACAACATGGTGATTCGTGGCCGGAGGAAGAATCTTTTTCACTAAAAGACCATTCTAAAGCCGGTCCTCCTAGTGAATAAACCGGGTTTCGGAGACGGACGTGGAACGTCAAGTGACGTCACACAGATCAGCCAACGGAACCAGGAACATGCGTTCCAGTATGCTTTCCTCCAGGTTTGTTCTCCGATCAAATTCCCCGCCTATAGTCGTGGAAATTTGAATCTGCTGTCCGCGAACAGGCGACTGTCTGACGTCTTTAGAAGTCCGACCCCCACCCCCCCCCCCCCCCCCCACCCCCCCCCCCCCCCCCCCCCCCCCACCCCCCCCGACCCCCCCCCCCCCCCCACCCACACCCCCCCCCCCCCCCCCCGCCCGTTCGAGGACAGTCCTGTGCCGATTTTCGGCCATCACTACTCATCACCAAACTTGCTGAGATTTAGAAATGTTGGGGGTATGCTACAAAGTAATTCCCTAACACACAGAGTTTTTGCACAAATTCGTTCAAAGTCAAGGAAAGTTTTGAAAATCGGATTTTCCGACTACAAAAGCTACACTGCTAGAGCAAAACTTTTTTTTTTCAAAATGTTCCCCAACCCTTCCTCTACATCTCCCAGCATTTGGGTGATGATACCACTTCAGGGTTTTGCAATCCAGCTCCCGAAAATTCGACCATCTCTAGTGATGATCCCATGTTCAGTGGCCTTTGGAATTATTTTCTACAATTTGATAGTCGACTTTTGTAAAAAAAATTCTACTATCTCTAGTCAATACTTTCAATCTAAAACTTTCCTGCCATTTGAAAAGAGTAGCATGGGTGTAGAAACCTCCTGCCAGGTACATAGGATGGCTGGCCTTCCAAAACAATGTTGGCTTTATTTTTTTTTTTTTCCACATAACTTTATTGAAAACTTCTGATACGTTACAGTCATGTGACATAGTACATGATGCTTGTCAAATCCAGATTAAGAATCAATCACTGAAGAACAAGACAGAGTCGCACAACCTAGTACAACAAATGGGTAAATAATCAAGCGATTCATTCTCTTTTTCAACAAAGGGATAGCCCTATGTGTTGAAAAAGAGCATCTGCATCTGAACCGCATCCCATTTGTTCCTGATTTGAGCCCCCAGTATCTGTAAGCAGGAAGTGATCCGTCAGCCCAACCAGGAATGAGGTTCCTCCTTGACAACACATATCTCTGAAGAATCCCTCCTTGTAAACCTCTCTCAATGTAGTAATCTTATCTGTTTGTTTTGTTTCCATTTTGGTTTATCTTATCCTATTCATTCCACATTATTTACCCATTTGTTGTACTATGTTTGCGCCTCTGTCCTTGTTCTTATTTGTCTGTTACTGGGGGCCACACTCCTCCTTTTTGCAAGCTTTACACACAAACTTAAACATCCACCCCTCATACTGACTCTATTTTAACTCTGTGATCCCTGCTCAGGCCCATACACCAACTGAGGGCCTTTCTGGCCACTGATAATCACTACTAGCTGTGTAATCACTGCGACGGGTTTGTGGCGCAACCTACCCTTATCTTCTAAGAATCAATCACACGGTCAACAGTTCAGTATGTAACTTTACAAACAACTAACCAAACCTTTGTCTGAAGGCCCCATTACACGTTTAAGATTTTTCATCCATCAACTTAATTTCAATACTTTTTTTTGGTTGATTGATTGAAAATCTATGGCAGCACACATGGTTAGATCAAACTAAAACAGATAAAATTGGGAAAAAAAAAATTTATTGAAAAATGTTAAAGTTGGTTGTAATTGAAATTGATGACACGTTCCGTCAATCACAAAAAAAGGTTGATCCATATCTGTTACGACTGTTGGCAACATACAACAATCACCAATTTCCCTGACACCCCCCCAAAAAATTAATCTTTTGTTGTATTGACAGAAAATCTAGAAGTTGTATGGGGGGGCTTAGCTTTTATGTAACTCTCTTGTCACCCTTTTCTGCCGGACTTGAACTCTTTGGATATAAAGATAAGACCCAGATTCCAGTGTCTTTAATAACATTGCTTATATGCATTGGTTCAACCGTAATACCACTAAGCTAAGCTCTCCTCGACTTAATATTGCAATGACTCTTTCTCAGTACTAAAATCCCTTTTGTAAATAAACCATTTCCATCAGTTTTTAATAACGTCTGTTTCTAATTTGGAAGACTTAATTTGGTAACAAAAATGCCGCCCATGGCCCACATGGGGCACGCACTCCTCTTATCCCAGACCTACCCCCGTGTTACCTGTATGAGTTTACACCATTAAAACAAAACACGTGTGTTTCCTAATCGGCTTTCTATAACCACACTCTGCCCACTTATGACTTGTCTGCACTTCTTAACCTACACAATTAGTCCCACAGGGCTATAGAAAATCCTGAGCTCCTGACAGCCCTGACAGGGGCCCGGCCACGCTGGGTAACTAATAATCCCTTAAACAACAGAATTTACTTGACTCCCGGCTTTTCTTGCGTCCAGCGGAGAAGCAAACGTGCACATCGCACTCTGCTACTCATTAAATGCAAATGTCGACGAAAGTTTTTTTTTCCTCTTTCTTCTTCAAATTACAGAAAACCATTGCATCAATTACTATTGCTCACCGCCGGAAGCTGCCCACGCCGTATATTCGGAGGTTTGTTTTGTTTGCAATATGTTTATGCTTATCACCCTCTAACCCTAGTAGTTTGTAAAAAGTATATAGAAGGGTTAATGGCACAGGACGCCAATATTTAAAGCGGACCTACCACCAGATCTTGTTTTCATTAATGCACTAGAAGTGCCAATAATAGGGAGGATGCAGTGAAAAACCCCAAAACGTACCTGTAATGATCAATTAGGAAATAATCAGCCTTTCTGTTCACTTCTGGTTACATGGAGAATGCAGAAATCCCCCGGCAAGCACGTCCAAACAACACGGATTTTTTCAGTGATCTGCCACACATTATACCATTGGGTGGTCAAATATCCTCGGGTGGCCACGGGGGCGTTCAGTGATTTTCTATGGGAAATTTAAAGCTGGCAACTGAAAAATCACGTGTTTTGTGACGTGCTGCCGGGTTTCTGCATCGCCATTAACCAGGAAGTGAACGAAATGGCGTGATTATATTCCTAAATTGCTCATTAACAAGGTACGTTTTTGGGTTTTTCACTGCATCCTCCCTAGTATTGGCACTTCTAGTGCCATTCCATGAAAACATAGATTCCTGGTGGTAGGTTAAGCGGATTTAACCTCCCTGGCGCACTGCGGAGGTACCAGAAAGCGCACCATAGACTTCAATGGAAAAAAAGTTTTTACATTGTAGGCACTGTCACTTCCCAAAGTCTTCCATACAGGATCTGGTGACATCCGAATATAATAACCTGTTTAGAGCTTTGTGAATACCACTCACAATATCAGATCATGAAATTTCATATTTCACTGTATCAGGTAAATTAAGCACTGCGACCACTAGATGGGCGCTGCCTGTGGCCAGGTTAACATAAGGAGAGCCATGGGGGGGGGTGATCATTTCTCCTGCAGGCTGCCTCGTAGATCGGAGACCCACGGAGCCTGAGTGTGGTCTCCTGTGGCCTCTGATCTCTGCTGACAAACCAAGCTCTTCCACTGCGTTGCGGGCAGCGCAGGAACTAGCTGTGACGTCACTCAACCGTCACTAACTAACGGGTTAGACTCCTTTTTCCTGCTGACTGGATTTCATTTTCGTCGCTGGCACACACACTCTGCATCTCTGCTGTTTCCCACCACCTCCTTCCTCGTGGTTTTGGTTCTGTTCTCATTCACTTTTTCCTATTTTAAAGCCTTTTGTTATGGTTGTTGTGGGGATGAAGTAAAACTTTTGACTTTGTTTCAGGGAAAGAAGGAATTGGTTAGTAGAGATAGTATGACGTGAGGGATAGCACAGTGTTTTTGGCACATATGACTAATAAACTAGTAATCAATAACCAATAAGTGATCAATTATTATTATTGCTGTGATATAACAACTCAGAGCTGGCACTTATACAGCACACAGATCCTCGGTAGTACCCCGGGTTTAGACTTCACCCTTGCTAGTATGCTGCTATTCTATGTATTCTATCATGGAGGACCCCGCAGTACTAGCAGTGAATATAATACCTTCCCATCACTAATTATTTCTATCAGGAAGGAACGCCGGCACTACAATAAGCAGTGATATATACACCTTCCAATCACTATGTTATTCTATCAGGGGAGGACCCGGCACTACATAGCAGTGAATATAGACCTTCCAATCACTATGTATTCTAATCATGGAGGACCCGACACTACATAGCGTGATATATACCTTCCATCACTATGTATTCTATCATGGAAGACCTGGCCCAGTACATAGCATGTGATATATACCTTCCAATCACTATGTATTCTTATCAGGGAGGACCTGTCACTACTAGCATGATATATACCTTCCAATCCATGTATTTCTACAGGGAGGACCTGGCCTACATAGCGGATATATACCTTCCAATCACTATGTATTCTATCAGGGAGGACCCTGCCCTACATAGCAGTGATATATACCTTCCAATGCACTGTATATGTATTCTATCAGGAGGACCCGACACTACATAGCAGTGATATATACCTTCCATCACTTTATTTATCAGGGCAGGACCCACACTAACCATAGCAGTGATATATACCTTCCAATCACTATGTATCTATCAGGGAGGACCTTGGCACTCTACATAGCAGTGAGATAATACCTTCCAATCACTATTTATTTCTATAGGGAGGACCTGGCACTACATCGCGGTGATATAGACCTTCCAATCACTAAGTAATTCTATCAGGACGGACCCAGCCACTACAATAGCAGTTGATGTATACCTCCCATCACTATGTATTGCTATCAGGAGGACCCGGCACTACTAGCATGATATAAAAACTTCCAATCACTATGTATTTCTATCAGGGAGGACCCGCACTACATAGCAGTGATATATACCTTCCAATTACTTTTTATGTATTCTATCATAGGGAGGACCCAGCACTAACATAGCAGTGATCTATACCCTTCCAATCACTATGTTTCTATCAGGGAGACCCGGCCTACATAGCAGTGATATATACCCCCTTCCAATCACTATGTTTCGATCAGGGAGGACCCGGCACTACATAGCAGTGGATATATAACCTTCCAATTACTATGTATTCTATCAGGGAGGACCAGCACTACATAGCATTGATATATACCTCCCAATCACTATGTAGCTAAATCGCAGGAGGACCCTGCATTACAATAGTTTGTTAGTAGATCTAAAGGAATTTATGGTTGATCTATAGTGTATGGGGGGCTTTAGAGTGCAAAAAAACGAGTTAAAAATCTGCCCCAGATAACATGTGCAGATCCTCTAATGAGTGTCCTATATGTTATTTATTCTGTAACTGTACCCCAGAGGCCCATACAATGCCCCCTTAAATACACGTTAGGTATAGGAACTGGGAGAAAGCCTAGGGCATGAATGGGTTTAAAACTATTTTTTTTTTTCCACTTTTTTTTCGCTTTAAATGTTTGTTACTAAATAAAGCTGATCGTCGGAGATTACTGTAACACGGTACCTGCTATATGTGGACAGTGCCTAGAGCGTTGGGTTTCAGAATAATAGTGAGCGTGTGTGAAGTCGGGGTTATTGCGTCAGGATCCGCTCTGTTTCTTTTTGAGATTTGGAATTTGCATCAGTCATGTCTGTGTTGCCCTAGTTTCTCCTCCCTACAAGCAACATGTCCTTTCCTTGCAACTTGTGAGACACAAGTGGTTGAGCTCAAATATTCCAATTGGTGAAATATTCGGTAATATCCCCAATTTGTGAATTTGCAAATTTCCGAATAATGGTGGCGGATATTCGCATTTCGAATCATTCCCGATATTCGCCATTGGGAAAGCTATGGCCATGGATTACGAATATATATCCGCAACACGAAATAAATAGCACATGTGACCATAGGGAATGTTGTAATTTAAAAACGTACCGTATTTTTGGGACTATAAAACGCACTGTTACCCCTAAAACCAGGGCCTGTGTCTATGTTCCAGCGGCCATGGGGTCGAGCCATTGGCTCCCCGTCCAGTCTCTTTCTTCGCTCTCCTGGCAAGAAGATTATCCTGGGAGGTGGAGGAGGCTTTCTATGGGACCTCCGCCCCACACCGGTCTCCCCCTGTACGTATTGTTTATATCAGCGGATCCCTGCAGATAGATAGATTAACGAGCTGCAGCCGACCACCTCTCCCATCTATCTCTGCCGGTGTGTCCTTTACGCTGCAACTTCCGGTCCCCACACAAAGACACAGCAGTAGAGGGGAGACATCTGCACTGCACAGAAGGCAAATGCTCCTCTAGTGAAATCAGTGGGCTGAAATTGGTATTGCATGGGGATTATTTATTTGAACACTTCCATATATTTTATTTTCTTTTTTCCTGCGTAAAAACTGGGTGCGTCTTAGGGTCAGGTGCGTTTGAATGTAATTGGTGAGGCGAATATAATGTGGCATATATTCTCGCAATTGCGAATATCAAATTGCAATATTAGTAGAATTTTTTGTCGAAATATCACGAAATTTGAAAAATCCATGCCGCTCATTCACTGACATTCCTTAAGGCAGTCATACACGGGTTGATTGTCATGGAGATTGTGGAATCGGCGATTGATAGGATCGGGCAACGATGGAACCCCACCTTGGCGATTTGGACAGGCCGATTAGAGATGGCAAAACAAATTCGATCCATTTTCAAACGATTTTGAGTTAATTGCATTGAGCATGGTATCAACATCAACCAAACTTGCTGGAGATTTAGAGAAGGGTTGGGGGTATACACCCAAAAAGTATGGCTCTAACCCAAATAGATTTTTGCATAAATAAGTTCAAAGTCACGCAAAATTTTTGAACATAGAATTTCAACTTTAACTTTGAACCTAATTTATGCAAAAACGACATGTGCTAGAGCAAAACTGTTTTTTTCAAATGTCCCACAACCATTCTCACATCTCCACAATTTTTGGTGATGATGACATGTTCAGCGGGCTTTGCAATCAGCTCAAAAGTTACAGTTGACACAATTGACCATCGATCTGAAAGGCTGCTTGGTCTAGAGAGCTAATGGCTCCACCACGTACTGCGATTACCAAAACGATGACCAAAAAATCCAACATGTCCAGTTCAATGTCCGATCTGATTTTTGGTCGCTCGGTCAGGTAGGCCAGAACTCGACTGAATCGCCGATTGATTTACTGAATGCGTACGGCTGGTCACTCTCAATCGAGTGAAAATCGACCCGTGTTGGGAGCCTTTGATGAGGTTTCCCCATCTTCACAGGTAGTTCAGGTGGATTGCTTTTTTTATTCTTTCTTTTATGGTTGGGCGATTTTGATGACTATCAGATCTTGGGTAATTGATCTAAAGGTTCCCATAGTACACAGGTCGATTTCAATACTAGATTTTTTCCTGATCGGTCACTTAACGCGGCAAGATGAGCACTCACTATCGTCGAGTTCTGCCCACCCGAACGATCGACCAAATACAATCA
>CM070034.1:171088985-171101397 GCA_036250615.1 Ptychadena robeensis
CAATAGCAGGGAGAGTAACGCCCTCTCCCTGCTAGATCAGCTAAAAGGCCGGCGAACGCCCGACGTGACGTCAGTGACGTTACTTCCGGTACGTGGAACGCGGAAGAACCACAATCCCTATACCGGAAGTTTTTTAATGCCCAGACTTAACGGTATGTCAGCGGTTCAGGCTGGTGGTGTCATGGTATGGGGAACATTTTCTTGGCACACTTTCGGCCCCTAGTAGTAATTGATCATCGTTGCACCGTTCCAGCCTACCTGAGTATTGTCGCTGACCATGTCCATCCCTTTATGACCACAGTGCACCCATCTTCTGATAGCGACTTCCAGCAGGATAATGCACCATGTCATAAAGCTCCGATCACCCCACACTGGTTTCTTGAACATGACAATGAGGTCACTGTACTCACATGGCCGCCACAGTCACCAGATCTCATCCAATAGAGCACCTTTGGGATGTGATGGAACGGTAGATTGGCATCATGGATGTGCAGCCGACAAATCTGCAGCAACTGCGTGATGCTATCATGTCACTATGGAGCAATGTATCTTAGGAATGTGTCCAGGACCTTGTTGTATCTATGCCACGAAGGATGAAGGCCAAAGGGGGTCCAACCCGGTACTAGCAAGGTGTGCCATATAAAGTGGCCGGTGAGTGTATATACTATATATATACAGTGGGGGGGGAAAAAGTATTTAGTAAGCCACCAATTATGCATGTTTTCTCTCTTATAATGATGAGAGAGGCGTGTCATTTTCATCATAGGTCACCTCAACTATAAGAGACAGAATGGGGGGTAAGGTTTATACATGTCTGGTGGGTCCACTGCTCCCATGGTTCACATTGCAACTGTGGTTCTTGAGGAAGAATGGAGTCTGGTTACAACGTTTGGAGGTTTGGTGGAGTAAAATGATTCCATGCTAGCAGCACCCCTACACCTAATGATGCCACTGCTAGATACACCCAAAATACTCAAAGGACATAAGGTGCATTTAGTATATCCTCTCCATCTGATTAAGTTCCCTCCACTACTTAAATTTAATTTGACACTCATACAAGAACTGGCTTTAGCTATTGGAAAAACAACTGGCCTTTTATATTCCATTCTGCTCTTGCCCCTTATTTTGCAGACTGAGGCCACCAGGGGAAATAGGATGGAGGAACACCGTAGATGTTCTGTATTTGAAAACATATTCACTGCATAACAGCTCTCATTAATTAACGCCAACATGATAACAAGTTGTTGAGACTGTTTCTCGTTTTCAGAGGAATAGCGATGGGGTCATACACCTCCCCTGGCTGATGAGATGTTCTTTACATCAGCTGACAACAACTTCCAGTCTAAAACAACTACTTTGCAAGTCTAAAAAGTTCCCACTAACTTTAATAGGCGCTCTCTGGGCATTCTGTTTCGCCGATTGTCTATGGGAATCAGATTCCTCGCATTTTACTCTGGAGAATACTGGAAGCTGCGAGATATTGTAATTGTTTTTGGCGGAGACTCATGAAGCTGCAATTTTAACGTGAAGAAACATGTCAGTTTATAAAGATAAATTGTTCCTAATTGCGTTCTAGATTTCAGGATGTGTTGCCATCACATCTCCCAACTAAATTTATCCACTGATTATTCTTTTTATAAAAGAGAAATACAGAGAAGAAATTATGGATAATCTTTTCTCCACGCAATCATTTTAAGTGATGGATCATTTCAGCCAAGGAACAAATACATTTGGTGCTTTGTTACACAAGACAAAATCATACCTGCATTTTACCTAAATGTGCTGGGGAAAACATCTTATCAGAATATAATTCAAGAATACATGCAAACATATGAGATAGATAGATGGATATATAGATAGATAGGGGATAGATATGGGATAGATAGATAGATAGATAGATAGATAGATAGATAGATAGATAGATAGATAGATAGATAGATAGATAGATAGATAGATAGATAGATAGATAGATAGATAGATAGATAGATAGATAGATAGATAGATAGATAGATAGATAGATAGATAGATAGATAGATAGATAGATAGATCAGGACCTTTCGTAGATCAGCTCCCTCTGCTGGTGGAAGAGATTGTGGCATATGATGTGGCTCCTGCTCCCTCTGCTGGAGGATACCGGTTCCCTCTCATTATCACACACCTGTAGCCCTGTCCAATCTGACCACCTGACCTTGTGTATAAGGAAGTCTGAGGGAACAGGGAGTTGCCTGAACAAAGGTTTCTTTAAGTCTCTGATCCACAGGTTCTGCTTCTTGATATTTCCTTGTTATCTACTACCCTGTTTGTGGCCTGCCCTGACTATGGTCTCTGCCTGCCGACTCTGTACTTCGCCTTGGAACTCTGCTGTCAGTCGCTATCAGTAAGTGTAACTAGGGACTGCAACCTGTGACTCCTCGCAGCTAAATCCATCACTCTGGTGAATACAGAGGGGCTCTTTATACTCTGCGCCCTGGTTTATGCTTGTCTGGTGGTACAGTAGGTCCACTGCTCACGTGGTTCACATGTGACAACATGGCCATAAGCTTACCAGTGCATCTCGAATATTCAAAATTAAGAATATCCGCCGCCATATTTGTGAATTCTCGAATAGCCGATGTTCAACGAAAATATTTGCAATTCTAATATTCGAGCTCAAAACTACTTATTAACCAATATGGTCTTCTATTACTTGCATGTTTTCATCAATGTGAGAAGAAAGAGAACCCTCCAGGACTGTCAGGATCGAGGACAGAGGGGGCGACCAGGAAGGCAACACACACTGAGATCCAGACAGAGGTGGTGGTGACAAAAATGGATTTAATGAAGGACTTACAGGCAGGAACATAAAACAGGTGCAAAAGTCCGGGGTACAGGGGTGTCCAGGGTTTAGGGCTCAGGGACAAGAAGCATGAAGCCAGGTAAAGCATGAAGTCCAGACAAGCAAACAGCAACAATCAACAGCAAGCGTGGTCTGGATGAAGCACACCTAAATAGCCCTAAGCTAACAAGGAAGGTGTGAGCTCCACCCAGCCCACGCTTGCAGGGAGCCACCTGCTGGTAACTGTGGGACTAAACCATGGATGGGCAATCACAGTGCAAGTAGCAAGCGGCAACCGGAACAGCCAGGGTCTTAACAAGGACAGAGAAGAAATACAGGGCCAAGCCAGGTGCTCAGCAAGGTGACCCTGTGGGAATAGGACCCTCGTGGATAAGAATTTTTATTAGATTTACCTTCTTGAGGCACTCTTTTGGTTTTGCTTGTTTCATGTATTATCTGGAATGTGTTAACATCTACGACGGATAATGGACTCAACATCGGATGAAACAGTTGATCTAATCTTTCTTCCTCTAGCGAGGGGATTGGATGGAGCCACTGGCACGCCTCGCCGCCCCTCCAGAGACGTATTAAATGGCCAGGTAGAGCGAAGCTCCCTACTGAGACTTAATACTTAAGTACGGTTGCGTTGTATCATAAAAGCTTTACAAGGTAAAGTAATCGCGTTCTTTAATAAGTCATTTTCCATGTGGCGAGACGCTGGGACTTTTTTTTCATTTCGGAGTCATTATTTTGTTCCACACAAATTACTTTTATTTTACAGTTGACTTTTCTGGTTCCAGAATGAGACTTTCAGCCTGGGTGAGGTGGAGGACAGTAAATTACTTTAACACTTGACTGTTAGGAGCCATCATTATTTTCCTACAATACGTTGGATGTCACAGGAACAGCAGGCTCGTAATTTTCTCTTTCCTCGCTCAAGAAAAACACAAAAAGTTCCTCAGCAAGAAGGAGCTGGAGCCATAAATATTAGTATTTACCTTTTACAGTTATTCATGAATCACATTCAATATTAAAACATGTGTTTAGTGGGAATTTAAAAGAAACACAGAATACATTAACGAAGAATACAATCAGAAAAATCAAAATGAGCCAATCAGAAATTTGTATTAGAAAGGCCTCTATTTTAAAACCTTCTAATGCCAAATCAGATCTTTGGGCCATGTGTCCACTGCTGCTGGACGATTCCCTGTATATTTGCCCACAGAATCCCCCCAACTTGTGGGGCTTAGTGATTAAGCCCTGTAGTTACATGGAACTGCAAAGTTTTGGTAATGTCCCCTTTAAGGCCATAGACCATGATGCCCTGGGGTCTTCAGGCAATATAAGGGAAAGGACTGCCCCCAGGAAGGTGCTTAGTGGGGAAGAGTCTGATGGAGACGGAGTAACTGGGCGCGCTGTCCACTCCGAGGTTTCCAATGGGGTTGTCAGGATCAGATTCTGAGGGGGCGACCAGGAAGACAACACACACTGAGATCCAGACAGAGGTGATGGTGACAAAAACAGATTTAATAAAGGACTTACAGGCAGGAACAAAAACAGGTGCAAAAGTCCAGGGGTGTTCAGATTTCAGGGACAAGAAGCATAAAGCCAGTGAAAGCATGAAATCCAGAAAAGCAAACAGCAACAATAAACAGCAAGCGTGGAAGGTGGAAGGAAGGTGTGAGCTCCACCCAGCCTACGCCTGTAGAGAGCCACCTGCTGGTGACTGTGGGACTAACCCATGGATGGGCAATTACAGTGCCACCAGCAGGCAGTGACCGGAAAAGCCAGGGTCCTAACAGGGGTTGTGCCTGACCACCTTCTGGAACAGAACTCCCATGCCAGTGGGATTGCTGTCAAGTTCCTGCAGAGCCACTGTATCCACATCCAGGACATGCAAGTACATGGCATTGCTGGCCTTACTTTCCCTGGCCCCACCTGGGTGCAGTGATTTGAACAAACAGGGTTCCCCTGCAAGCAGGTTACCCCAATCCTTAACTTTTCCTTTGACTGTTTGCAGTCCTGTTGGGCCTCGCTATAGAGTAGAAGTTTTTTTGAAGTCTTGTCATCGGTTGATTTCTGAACCTTTCAGCCTTATTGATGTAACATACCAAAGATGCGGGAAAACAATCCACGAACAGTGGCCCCTTCCACTGGGCAGATCAGGCGTGAAGGGATCTAAAAAAATTTTTACACTTCTGCGCGGCTCCCCCACTCACTCCGCATCACAGCGGAGCGCACGTCCCCAATAACGGAAGTGACATCACTTGTGGTATTTGGAGTGTGGAACTGTGGGTTACTAATACCAGAGAGTATAAGAGAGCATTTCACAGCGACATCGATGTACGGCCTGAGTATACAGTTGTGTTCAAAATTATTCCACCCCCACTGAAATTGAGTGTTTTGGCCATTTTGACATTGATTTTAATCATTTCAGTCATCTTGTTTACAATGAAATGAAAGAGACACTTGTAAGTCAGACAAATATAACATAACATTAATAATGTCTTTTCTGTGTCACATCATTATCAGTTTTATTCACCCCCCAAGTGACATTCATTCTTAGTACTTAGTACAACATCTTTTTCCAGGTATAACAGCTTACACACGTGAAGCATAGCGTGACACAAGTGTCTTGCAGCGATCTACGGGTATCTTAGCCCATTCTTCATGGTCAAAAGCCCCCAGTTCAGTCACATTCTTAGGCTTGCGTGCTGCAACTGCTTTCTTCAAGTCCCGCTAGAGTTTCTCAATCGGATTTAAGTCTGGTGACTGCGATGGCCGCTCCAAAATGTTCCAGCCTTTAATCTGCAACCATGCTCTAGTGGACTTGGAGGTATGCTTGGGATCATTGTCCTGTTGAAAGGTCCAACGTCTCCCAAGCCTCAGATTTGTGACAGACGGCATCACATTTCCTTCCAATATCTCCTGGTACTGAAGAGGATTCATGGTACCTTGCACACGCTGAAGCTTCCCTGTACCTGCAGAAGCAAAACCGCCCCAAAGCATGATTGACACCACGCCATGCTTCACAGTAGGCAAGGTGTTCTTTTCTTCATAGGCCTTGTTCTTCCTCTTCCAAACATAGCGTTGATCCATCCATCCATCCATCCGTTGATCGACTGCAGTATAACAAAAGTCATGTGGACAAACCACAAAAGTTTTGGCATAGTGTTCTATGGACTGATGAAACAAAATTAGAACTGGTTGGGCCCATGGATCAACGCTATGTTGACTTACAAGTGCCTCTTTGATTTCATTGTAAACAAGATGACTGAAATGATCAATGTCAAAATGGCCAAAACACTCAATTTCAGTGGGGGTTGAATAATTATGAACACAACTGTAGCTCAGGGTGAGTTTGTATATTAACAATGCTCACCCCGAGTTACACTCTGGCTTACTTTCCTGTCTGGAGGGAGCCTACTGCGGCCCTCTGTGTTGGCATCCATGCTGATTCTTTCGGGGCCCGCGTCTCCGGCGTCATCCATGAAGAGACGAGGGGTGGCACCATTCACCTCAATAACGTTTTTTCTCCTTACATGCCAAGCATCATTGATGGAGAGGAGGGAGGGCGACATTGTAATCTGCTGCGATTGCCTGATTTTCAATAAAGAGCGCCACGGGTTAAACGCCCGGGAGGTTAAACTTTAAAAAAAACTATAATAAAAAATACAATAGAACTGCAGTAATAAAAATGTTCTTACCTGTGTGGTTTCTAGTGTTTTAACAATGAAAATCATCAGAGATCCAACTTCCTGTTCTTCGTTTTCAGGCTTTTGAAGAGTGTCTGCAGTTTAATAGAAATGGTCGCAAATTTTATTTACCCTATATACATGAGTATAAGCCGACCCCATTATAAGCCGAGGTACCTAATTTTACCTACAAAAACTGGAAAAACATATTGGCTCGAGTATAAGCCGAGGGTGGGAAATGCAGTCAGATAGTGGAGTTTTCTGAATGAGAAAAATATAGAGAAAGCACCATTGTCCCTAGGAATTAATCAAACAAGATTCATCTTAGTGCCACACCCTCAATAAATTTAAGAAAACACAGGATTATTATTACTATTTGAATTGAATTGTATTCAAACTAGTAACCGGCCACCAGGTGGCAGTGTGGAGTTTGTTGACATCGATCAGCTGTGAGTCGGCAATCACAGAGAGCTGAGCGAAGCTATGCAGCTTAAAAGGGAAGCTCTCCCTGCCTGAAATTCAGCAAGGTAATTCAGCTGAGTCGACTGACTCGAGTATAAGCCGAGTGTTTTATGCCCATTTTCTGGGGCTGAAAAACTCGGCTTATACTCAAGAATATACGGAAAGTTATTTGTGAATTAATTGCCCCTCTAAGGCCCCTGAACATGGTATCATCACCAGAATTGCTGGAGATGTAGAGAAGGGTTGTGGGAACAGTACAAAAAAGTACTGCTCTATCATGTGCAATATTTGCTTACATTTTGTTTACATTTATAAAGTTTCAACTTAACATTTTATGTAATTTATGCAAAGAAGATTTTGAGGTTGACACCAGAATATGCTCACTCCCTCTCAAACACTAGGTGGCAATATCTCATCTTTCTCTGCATGCATGGTGCTGATTGTCCCTGTCAGTTGCCCCTCCCTCCCGCCCTACTTTAGGAAGTCTCAGGCAACAGGGAGATGCCTGAGCAAGAAGGTCTTTCATGTCTTCACCTCAGGTTCCAAGTTTGATATCTACTATTTGACTTCCCAGCTTCAGATTCTTGGCTCATTCCGATTATCCCTGTCTTAAAACTTCAAGTAGGTACTTCATCAGTTACCAACTGCACGGGTGCGTCTGGGGACCGCAACCTCGGAACCCTCTGCAGCAAAGCCCATTACTCCTTGCAGGGTGCTCTGGTGAACACCAAGCAGTTCCTTATGGTAGACATACACGGTCCGATCCCCACACAATTGTATAGTGGCTGATTCCAGTGCGATGATGTCTGAATGAAAGCAATACAGTGGGCTGTCTATCTGTGAGTGGACGGGCATAAACACTGGGCAACATTTAGGAGAGCCGCCTGGGTCTATGCATTCCGAAAACTAGTGATGGAGAGGGAGTGAGCACATTCTGGGGAAAACCTGGTAATTTCCATATTGGAAGCCTGAAAAGGAATAACAGGAAGTAGAATCCCTGGAGATTTCCATTGCTCAAACAAGTAACCATAAAGGGTAACACATTTACATGATGGTGCTTTTCTCCTGACGGTTTAATAACCCATTATTGTTACTGCTGCTGAGATAACTGACCAGCCAGAGAGGGTTAGCATGTGAGGGAAAGCTTTTTAAACTTTAATTTGGATGTTGGATGGTTTACTCGAAATACAAATGCCTTGGTGGGTGAAATTGGTCCTATACATGTATCTCAACTGGGTATTTAGCTTTTTGGTGAAAGATGAGTGTTAACAATTTGTTATGTTTGCCTACTCAGCGTTAAGTGACTCAGAGTTATGCCATGTCTGTACTCATCTCTGATGCCCAAAGAGAGAGAACAGATGGTGAACAAAAGTATTTTTCTGTAAAATTTGGCAGCAGCCGTCCTGCGTATGTACAGGGTCCGGTCTTCCTGCACATTGTAAATCTGCTTATATACTGTTTAGACAATGTAGACAAATCAGTTGCACGATAACCACATGTCCATGTATGTATTAAAAGTATCCAGCTCGGAAGAGGGGAGCAATATCTCCTTCCGTTGGCTTGGGCTAGGAGAGCAGGGAGGACCACCAACAAAACCGAGACAAGGTGTTGTGAGGGAGCTGGAACAAATGGGTCTCTATCAGTCCCTATAGAGAAACGGCATAGTGGAGCTGTAGTCATTGTCAGTGGCCTCTAGGGGGAGCTATATACTAGACTCTAGACAAGAGGTATTTCCCAAGTCTCCCTTGCTATGTATTGCTGTAATGGAGGATGGTGAATGTGAACATTGCGTCTGGGTCCTTTCGTTCCACTGGGGAATTTGGAAGTGCTTGGAAGCGTGTGGGTGGCTTCTGAGCGAGACAGCCTGCGTTCGGTATTGGGGCAGGTGTTGAAACAGTTGGTTCTGCTGCAGCCCAGCAGCCTGAGGAAGGACATGGTGACCAAGCCTGTGGCCTGGCTTCCAGTATCGGAGAGATCCATGAGCGTCCGGCCTAAAGGAGTTATCCCATTCAGTGAAGGAGAGATCCAGAGGAGCTGGCCAGTGGTCATCAAGGTCTTCACTGTATGAGTGCCCAGCAAGGGGTACCAAGTTGTTTTCCTATTTCACAGACGTCCTGTATTGTACTTTCTGTAGTAAAAGTGTTGAAAAAGTTCATTAGAGTGGCTTCCTGACTGTACCTGCTCAGTGTAACAGTTTTTATTTCTGACCATGTTCATTTTCTTTAGAAAGCAGCCAGCAGTTATCCTAGACCCATCGTGGCGAACCTATGGCATGCATGCCCAAGAGGCCAAACAGAGCCCTCTCTGTTGGCATGAATAGTTGGTAGGGCATTCACAAGTTTGTCTGTCTCTGATTGGTGGGGACGGGAGGGGATTTTTTCAGCTCAGGGTAACATCATATTCAGCTGGTGAAAGTTAAAAAAATCTTAGGTAGCAGCGCCATGGACATACTGGTCATTTTTTTTCCAAACCCATGTACCTCATTTGGTACAGAAATCTGGATCTCAGTGGACCGCCAGGATGGTAAAAATTTTTGTACCACTTTTGACACAGAAAATTTTGTCTTTTGGAGGCACTGTGCCATCACTGTCCTAGACCCACCACATGCTCAATGAAGGTTTACAACTTCACAATGCTTCATGGTTCACAATGCTCAATGAAGGTTTACAACCCATGGGTTAGTTCATCAAGAGGTGGTCATCCTCTGCCTTCTACCACCACCATGATTAGAGGCATCCATGGGAGAAATGAGGCTTTTGATATATTTTATCCATCGCTGTGGTTTATGGACAGTTTGTTTTGACTAAACAGCTCCCAACTAACCATGGGAACTGGGTCAATAGCTCTTCATGGATGGGCTTGATTCCTTTCTTCTGGAATTGTGAAACCAAAAATCAATAGAGAAAAGAGGAGGTTGCACCCAGACCAAAGGAGGGAATTTAGCGGCAAAAGCATTTAATATAGAGTATTTATTACAAACAATGCAATATCATAACATCAAAAACAGGATGGGCCCTGCCCCGGAGTTAATCCCCAGGGTACCCTACTGAGCTCATCAGGTAGGCTGTTTTATAGCTTGCTACCAAAAGCTTGTCACATTTACATATGGGATTTCATGATTACTTTTTACTTACCTTTTACCCTTCTATACCCCCAGTTGGTCAGTCAATATATACATTACTGTCAACTGTCAACTTAAACCTCCTGAAGAAGCTAATGTATTTCGCGAAACGCGTTGAGTGTGTTGAACTCTGAGCATCATCCTTTTTTGTTTTTGATGTTATGATATTGCTTTGTTTGTAATCAATACTCTATGTTAAATGCTTTTGCCGCCAAAAGAAAACCCTTTGGTCTGGATGCAACCTCCTTTTTTCTAAATTTTGACTTTTTGGGATGACGTCAACCTTACTATAGCTCCTTCTTTTCTTGATTGAAAAACTTGAGGCTTTCTGGCCATTCTTATCCAAAAATCAATAGATAGTGATGAGCGGCATAGGCAACATTCGTATTCGCGGCATGCCGCAAATTTTATGGAAAACATTCGGAAAATATTCGCATTCGGCAATATTCGGCAATATTTTTTGTTATTGCGAATATCGGCAGTTTATTGCGAATTGTGCGCGCGCAATATATGTTTAACATGGTGCGAATTTTTATGCGAATTTTAAAAGTGACGATTTTCGCAATATTCGCATCACCCCAATATTCATTTAAAAATCTGTTGATGGTGTTGCTAAGCTCTTGTTGCAGCCTTCCCATTCGTCCACTCACATTGAGAGGGAAGTGTAATGGATAAAAAATACCGAATATCCGGAATTGCGAATATTCGGCAATATATTCACCATCTTCGCGAATTTCCGAATTGACGATATTCGCGATTAATATTCGGAATCCGAATATTCGCGATCATCACTATCAATAGAGCCATGTCAGGTTGGAATAATTCAGTTGATTGTACAACACACCTCTATCTTCATGACTGGAAAGGAAATCCAGCGACGTCAATGGCACAGGAAGTGATCGAGGGTCTTCACTCATGTACTTCAATTGCCAAAGATCAACAAACCGACATGTCGGATCCTGGTTCGATCCAATTTTTTGGTTGATCATTCCGAGTGGGCAGCAATCGGTTCAGGGCAAATCGATCGTTTGATGCAAACACATGCGGTGATCGATCAGGCAAAAAGCAACTGAAAAATCGACCCGTGTATGGCTATAGTTTACATCCGCTTTGAGATAGTACAATCCATCGATATGTCTATATATTAAATCAGTCAATCAAACCAAAATTTGATCAAGCAAAAGTTAGTATGTGAAGGTCTAGTGGAACATCTGCTGGTTGTTTACATTAGGGAGGCTGGCCATATTGGACGTTTATAGGAAAAACTAAATCTTTGTGGTTAACTTGAAAAGTAAATGCTTCAAGATTTGCACAGGATTCACAGAATATATAAACGCACAGTATGATCTAGCTCAGGGGCGGACAAACTTTTTGACTTGTGGGCCACTATGGGCTTTACATACCTTTAAGGACTACCTGGTCCCATGTCCTCCTAGCCTGGGTGAGAAATTTTAACAGATTACATTGATGAATTGATAAGCTTTCCATACTACTTAAAAAAAAGCAGAATAAATGCATAAAAAAGAAGCTGAGGATAGTAACATTCTATAGCAGACATGGGCAAACAGCGGACTGTAGAAGGAGACTTTAACTAACATCCTCTAGGCATTATTTCCACTTGTTGCAAGGAACAAAGGGAGGGGAGCCAGAGAGCCTTGACACCAAGATGACAAAGGGACGGATTTAAAGGCTAACGGCCACTCAGCTGTGGGTGGTCACGCCTTGGCTCCCTGCCAGCTCTCCCGCCAAGAACATTAGCCGAGGAGGTGGAGGAGCTGTCAGATGGTAGATCTGCCTACAGCCAGCTCTCCCATCTGAACTGTATTGTTTATAACAGCAGTGCCCTGCTGATTTCAACAATGCAAATCTGTGCATAGGAAAACTGCACTCATGCTGGCAGCTTCCTCACACACACACTGCCTAGAGGGGAGACATGCAAGAAGCTTCCCCCGTGCCCCCCCCCCCCCTCTTCCCCGTGTGAAGTGTGCTCTCTAGTGACAGCAGTTCAGTTGTGGCTGAAGTTGGTACTTCAGTTGTTGGGGATTTTTTCCCCAATTGCTTTGAACACTTCAAATATGTTTTTTTTCTGGTTTTCCTGCTCTAAAACTGAGTGTGTCTTATGGTCAGGTGCGTCTTGTAGTTCGAAAGATACGGTAAGTCGTTAACCACTTGCAAATGTCTTTTTTGGGGGGTTTTATGACTATACTGCCAATGTTTCTCCAAGACCATTTGAAGTTAATAGGAGCAACCTCCATAGACATTCTAAAGCAGCCCATACACAGGTCAGATTTTCAATCAATCGACTTAAAACGATCAATT
>CM070034.1:171114631-171126403 GCA_036250615.1 Ptychadena robeensis
CCCCTGCCGGTCTTGCTGAGGTTTGCCCCCTGCCGGTCTTGCTGAGGTTTGCCCCCTGCCAGCTCGGTTAGAAAGCTGGTGTTCCTATTTTAAAAAGATCTAGACAAATACCAGGATGTCAGAAGATGTCTCTTTTCTGCTGTGTATTCGCAACCAGAAGCCTCAATGTAACAATAGTTAGAACAGATTGTTTTTCAACGTTGGCGCTCTTCCTATAAAGACCTGGAGGAAATGGAAGCCACTATAAGACACACTTTTTCACCCCCAAAATCGGTAGGAAAAAGTGCCTGCATCTTATGGTTCGAATGCGTGACCACCCCCGTGCCTTTGGTTCTCCACCAGCTCTCCCGGCAAGAAGATTAACCAGGGAGGTGAAGGAGCTGTCAGATAGGAGATCTGCACACAGCCAGATCTCCCATCTGAACTCTTTTGTTTCTAGCAGCAGAGCCCTGCTCATACAAGCAATGCATAGCTGTGTATGGGAAAACTGTACTCAAGCTTCCTCACACACATACAGCCTAGAAGGGAGACATATGCAGCAGTCCCACCTCCCTTCCCAATGTGTAAGGAAGATGACGATGTGCTGTGAAGTGTGCTCTCTAGTGACACCATTTTCAGCTGTGGCTGAAGTTGGTACTTCAGGGGTTTCTTCCCACTTTATTTGAACACTACAAATATTTCTTTATTTTCCGTTTTCCTGCTCTAAAAACTGGGTTTGTCTTATGGTTAAGTTCGTCTTATAGTCCGAAAAATACGGTAACTCCGGCACTCATGCTGAGGTTTGCCCACTCCTGGTTCGGTTAGAAAGCTGGTGTTCCTATCCTCAAAAAATCCAGACAAATACTAGGATGTCAGAAGATGTCACTTTTCTCCTGTGTATTTGTAACCAGAAGCCTCAATATAACAATAGTAAAAACAGATCACTCTTCTTCCTATAAAGACCTGGAGGAAATTAATAGAATCCACTTTATATTTATGTACTTTTTTTAACAAGATTGCAATTAGCAAATGTACCATATTTTTCTGACTATAAGATGTATTTTTTTAAACCTGCATCTTATGGTCCGCCTTGGCTCCCCAATAGCAAGAATAATAGGAGGTGGAGAACCCTGTTGATATAAGCAATGCAGAGAGGTGTGTGGATAAGCTGCACTCACGCTGGCAGCGTCCTCACACACACATAGAGGGGAGACATTTGCAGCCGTTGCCCCACGCCCCCTCCCCCTTCCCCGTTGGTGAGGAAGGTGAGATTTGCTGTGAAGTGTGCTCTCTAGTGGCACAGTTTTCACCATTGGCATCGTTCTGCTGTGTATTCGCAACCAGAAGCCTCAATGTAACAATAGTTAGAACAGATCACTCTTCAGCTTTGGTGCTCTTCCTGCGGGGTGGGAAGTTAGAAGGGAGAGTAATGCACCCTAATTCAAAAGTTAGCCAGCAAATAGAAGAGAGGGGATATTAAACTTCCAAATATCGGAAACGACACTCCGCAACGTCACTTCCTGTAAGTTTTACCTTATTACACAAGAGAGAGAAACACAATTCTCTGATGAGACAAAAGCTAGCCATACACGTGTAGGATTCCATGGCCAATTGATCACTCACCCAATTGATTCCGGCGATCTCAGCGGGAATGGGAGCTGCGATCAATCTGCCAATTAAGAGTATCCGATCGCTGCACACCACCTTGTCCAAGTGATCACGTCCAATTGATCGGGGGCTCAGAATTGGCTCAGAATTGGATCCGACAGAGAACCAACATGTTGGTTCTCTGTCGGATCCAATTCTGAGCCCCCGATCAATTGGACGTGATCACTTGGACAAGGTGGTGTGCAGCGATCGGATACTCTTAATTGGCAGATTGATCGCAGCTCCCATTCCCGCTGAGATCGCCGGAATCAATTGGGTGAGTGATCAATTGGCCATGGAATCCTACACGTGTATGGCTAGCTAAAGATTACACTCTTTGGTGTGAATGCCAGGACTAGTCAGGATAAAGGGAAAGGTGACGCCAGCAATTTACAGAGACATTCTGGATAAAAACCTGCTCCAGAACTCTCTGACTGAGGCAACAGTTCATCTTTCAGCAGAACAGCTAAGATATCAGAGGAGCGGCTTCAGGACAGCGAATATCCACCATAATATTCGATTCCATATTCGTAATCTTGAATATCTGCACTTGTGGACATGAATTTCGATCTAAAAATCGCAATTGCAATCAAATATGCGCAATGCATGCAAGTCAATGGAGCTTGGATATTCGACTGGGAGTTATATAATCACGCTCCATTGCAATGATAGGGATCGATGATATATTCGGGAATATTGGTGAATTGTCGATATTCAAGCTAAATATTCGAAAATCGAATATTCGAGCTCAACACGAAGTGTGAGTTTAGCCAAGCAAGGTTGTGTTTGCCATTAGTGATGGCCGAAAAGTTCGCCCGGCAGACAGTTCGCTGCGAACCTAGCATGCTCGCAGTTCGCAATGCCAGCAAACATTATGGGTGTTCTACCCGCCCCCTATATCTTAACATGGAGACAAAGTGCGACCCCTCACTCTATAGTCAGGTGGGGCAGTACAGACAATAACACTTAAGCAGCCCATACACAGGTCAGATTTTCAATCAATCGACTTAAAACGATCAATTTTTTAATCGATTGATTGAAAATTGAGTTTTGCCCACCTGGTTAAATTGACTTAATCCGATCAAAATTTAGTGAAAATTCAGTCGTTTTTTGATCGGACTGGATGGTAAATTTTGATCGGTCGATTGAAAATTGGATTGAAAAGTGCGGTCAACCAATTTTTGATCGATTTTTTTTCTACCTATTCTACCTCACTTCTGATTGAAATTTCAATCGGACTATTTTGGATCGATTATTATGTCGAGTGAAAAAATCGATCAAAAATCTTGTACTACATATGGGGCATGATACAATCGACATACAATTTTATACAGACTTAAAAATTGATTGTTTTAAGTTGATTGATTGAAAATCTGACCTGTGTATGGGCTGCTTTACTTTCACTCCTGGAGGACACCCCCCCCCCTTATAAAAGAAGTCCCCCAGGGGCCATTATACATTTATCCTGTGTCTCCAGTACTAGATAGATAGGGAGATTTGCTGTTGATTGAGGGATCGCTGAGCTACTTTGCTATTACACTCCATCCAGTGATCTGTAGCTATAGCTAAGGTGTTCTGTTACATGTAGTTCATCATTATGAGCCACAAAAGTCCTTCTCTGGGGGTGGGGTATGCTGTATTATGCATTGCAGAGAGATCTGACTAAATGTGGTGCGCTGCAGAAGGTGCTGTCCGGTAACTTTTGGCAAAATCTGTAATCTAGATCTGATTTCCGGCCATTACACCTGAAGAAAACAGAATTAAAAAAAATCCATATTTTGGGGGAGAAGTTTAGCCATTGATCCCCCTCTGGCGTGACACTGTCCAGGTGGTCGCACCCTTTTGACTTTTTTTATTGGTATTGTGGCTGCAAATATGACCTGAAGGTTTGAGAAGTTCGCCCTCCATTAAAGTCAATAGAGGTTCGCCGTTCGCATGTTCGCAGCGGGTATTTGCAGAAGTTCGATTCGCCTGTTTGCGGACAGCCACAGCTGATGTTCGGCCATCACTATTTGCCATATTACAATTATAGTATCATTTCCATGCTCATCAGGACAGCAATGGCATTATATTTTCTTTTTGCCACAGGACCAATAAGAAGCTCAAACAGGGGATGTCTTAAAGAAAAAATCGCACAAACGGCCTCCTCTCGTCCCGTCATTATACAAACATAAGGGATTAATTTCCATGTTTACACAAAGTGTTTATCGCTTGTTCGGAACAATCACAATCTATTCTCTCTGTGGAAGAAAGTCTGGCTAATTAAAACCGCGCGAAGATGAACGTTGATTACGGCAGAGCCGCTATTTTCGAGGGAAGAACGCATTCCCTTTTATCATTCTTCTGTTTATCGTAAAAATATCTGAACATATTGAAAACATCAAATCTCATTTTATTGTGTGTAAAACAATTCGGAGCGCTCTGTATAATTAACACATCGTAAGTGTACGTGCCGATTCCGATGAATGGAGCTCGTGCGGGTAAATCAATAATTATTGTTTTCATAGCTAATTGTCTGATAGTTTTCAGCTTTTGTATTGTGTAGAGAGTGAAGCAGATCAGACAGGCCCGGAGCCAAAACACAGAGACCTAGGCGAAGGGACTACATGACGGGGTTAGAAGGAGCTGGCACGCTAAGGGTTAGTAAATCTTATAAACACGCTTAGCTATGTTATTATGGTTTCTTGTTATGTTATTATGTTATCTTGTTGCAGCTTTACTGGATTGGTTGGGTCAGTTGCTAGGTGGGTTCTCCTGTAGTTTAGTATGAGAGGATAATTCACCACATTTCAGGCGGAGGATAGTCTGCGTCGGAGGAATTTCCCTCCTTCAATTTTTCTTTGGTTTTTAAAACTTTCATTAATTCCTTTGTTTTCAGGTTTTAAAACTTGTCATGGCAGTGGTGGGGTTGTAAGGCCCTTGAAGGTATGTGGTTATGTTATCTTGTTATGTTATTATGTTATCTTTGCAGCTCTACCGCATTGGTTGGCAAGATCCTCCTATAGTTAAGAGAATTCACTACACTTCAGTCAGAGGATTGTCTATGTCGGATGAATTTCCCTCCCTCAATTTTTATGTGGTTTATAAAACTTTGATGAATTCTTTGGTTTCAGGTTTTAAAACTTAGGGTTTTAAGTCCCTTGAAGGTGGTCTGGTCATGGAAAAGGTCATTGGAAGGGACTGTCGTAGGTCCGGAGTCCCACCCTTTGTTACGGACGTCGATGTGCCAGGGAACTAGTTGTGTAAGGTGGTATCTGCATGTTATTGTCATTGTCTCCGAGTCGGTGTAGTGCGGCTGGAGGGTGATGTATTGGGTGATGCAGATACAGGGTGCTGGATAACAAGGGACCTTCATTGTATCTATAATGGTCGGTGTGATGATTGTTATATATTATATTGTGTTAGTTATGTTGGTGATAAAAGGCGGCCGGGACATGTACACCCAATCTGTAGTCTCAGTAAAGCCTGCCATACACACGCCGATGTGTGTAGCAGACTAGTCCCGATATCTTTCCGTCTTCATTGCAGCTTATGGCATCGGCTTTCATCGGCTCGCGCCGGCCAGAGATTATCGGACATGTCCGTTCTCTGGCCGGCCGAGCAGTGGGGCGACAGGGATCTGTCGCCCCATGTGGGCACATGCCGATTAGCGGCCGATTTTTAACCTGACCGACGGCGCGAGCGCGCACGCCCGTCGGTCAGATTAAAAATCGGCCGCTTATTGGCATTTGTATGGCTAGCATTATTCGAGTTAGGTGTTTGGGGAGAGAATGTTGAACAATTCAGACAAAGGGACAGATATCTTGTATACCCTCGTCCTGCTAAATGTGATGGTTTAGCCTTTGGTAACTTGAAACCATCTTTGACTTGTGTTACGGTGGATGCATTCCACCCACGTTCTGAATGTTCTCCCAGATAAGTGTTATTCCATTAGTTGGCAAGGCCAAACATTTCATGAAATGTTCAGGTTTTCACAAAAGTCATACCAAACAAAATTACAAAGGCCTCGCTGGCCATTCAACTCGGCACATTATTTTGGAAACAGAGCACTTAAAGGGAACTTGGTTTTCCTTTGAAGCAACCATTCCAAAAAGCCATTGTGTTTGGTCAAAACAGGAAAGTTTCTATCCACTTTCAAAAGAAAGGCAACAGAATAAGTTAACTTCAACTTCAAGTTCACTTCAACCAAAATGAATATGGTATATACAATGGTTGGTGATAGGTAGCCAATTGTGCTGTATATTGTGCTTGACAGTCTTGCAATTATCTAGAAAAAGTGGCTTTCCTTCAACTAAATGTTAGTTCCCTCTAAACCCCCCCCCCATACACCTTAAGATCCACCCATACAAACTCCATTAGATCTATGTAGTATAGTGGCCTCCCTGATAGAATACATAGTGATTGGAAGGTATATATCACTGCTATGTTGTACCGGGTCCTCCCTGATAGAATACATAGTGATTGGAAAGTATATATCACTGCTATGTAGTGCCAGGTCCTCCCTGATAGAATACATAGTGATTGGAAGGTATATATCACTGCTATGTAGTGCCGGGTCCTCCCTGATAGAATACATAGTGATTGGAAGGTATATATCACTGCTATGTAGTGCTGGGTCCTCCCTGATAGAATACATAGTGATTGGAAGGATAAGAAAGCTCCTCATATTACATGGTTTTGGTAGAACAAAATTTGATTGTACAGAAATTGTATGTAAAGATCGTAAGGTGTATGGGGGGCTTATTACAGTGATGTAGAGTTTTTGCTACATTGCTATTGAATTGCTATAGTTCTCAGCTTTGCTTGGCAATGAGACAATTAAATGTCTTTTCCATCACGCTGCAGTCGGTCCCTCATCTATCGAGGGAGGACCTATGCATGTATGCCTACCTTTAGCCTAAGTTTACACTGGCGTTTTTTTACTGTCAGGTAACCGACTGTTTAGCGTGGCCGACGGGCGGACGCCACATTTGGCGTCCGCCGGTCGGTTTTCAGGCAGCCGTCCCATAGAAAGTCTATGGGGTCCTTAATTAGACGCCCTGTAATCGCCTGCACTGTTGTGCAGACGACTACAGGGAGTCGTTTATCCCGCGGCTGTGGGAGCACACTGGCGGTTTCCGAGCTGCTAGCAGCTCGGAAATCGCCAGTGTAAACTTAGCCTTAGACTTCCTTAAATACAAGGTCAGGTGGTCTGATTGGGCAGGGCACCAGGTGTATGATAATGAGCACTGACCGGTATCTTCCAGCAGAGGGAGCAGGAGTCACATCAAGCGCCATAAACTCTTCCACCAGCAGAGGCAACTAATCTAAGAATGATCTTCGATCTACTGGCACTCACGTGTATTCATCTATTGAATGGGAATCTTTGTGCTCCACTTTGTGCAATAGATTACCTTCTATTCTTTGGATGTGGACATAACTCTATCTATTCCCATATCTATATCGGAGATATATAAGCGAGCGATCGAGCGAGCTGATCGATGCTATCGATATATCTGATCAGTCTGATCGATCTATCAGCTATCGAGCCCATGATCGATCGATCGGATCGAGCTATCTAGTAGCTAGTATCTATTATCTATATCTATCTATCGTATTCGAGTCGAGTCGAATTCTATCCCATATCTACTAGCTGATACAGATACGATATCGATCTATCGAGCAGCGTAGCGAGCGATCGATGGGCGAATGGATGCTAGCTATCTATCGATCTATAGATCATCTATATATGATCTCTATCCATATCCATGGACGGCGATACCCATCTATGTATTATCCCAATCTATCTATCGATCTATCTATCTATGCTATTCTATCTCTATCTATCGATCTATTATCTATATATATATCTTATCTATCTTCTATCCCATATCTACCTATCCATCTATCCCATATCTATCTCTATATGTTATATCACTTATTGCTACTTTCAGGTTCTCATCACTTCTTTTTGTGTCTTTGTTTCCTCTCCAATTTGTTTTGTTGGGGGACTCCAAACTTTGGCTCACCATAACAGCCAACACTCCAGGAACTTTGGTTGGCACTCCACCATAACAAGTCCTTTGGATTAGCGATCGGAATATTCATCAGGAAAAGTCATTTTTTCATCACTCTCTCATCCAAAGCGGGAAAATGCAGAAATTTGGCGTGTTCCAGCGAGTGCTATGAAAGTGAAGGGGAAATAAAGAATGAATAAATGAGCAATTGGAAATGTTTGAGTTGCGGAGTGACACCGGGCTGTCACAGCACCAGAACCGATTCCTGCTCCATCTGCTGCAGCAGAGACATTCAAATGACAAGGCAGACGGAACAGCCGAGGAGCTTCACAGGTGATCAAATCTTTGCGCAGACAGCTCAGATGTTCGTTACATTCCAAATAAAAACAGTTATTGTAAGTCGAAAAAAAAAAGTCCTGGCGGGAGGAGAGAAACATACGCATTGAAATATGCTGCCAGGTTATTAAAAAACCCATCTCTGCTATGTGAGTGTTACAGATAACAGTGTTATGAGATAAACAGAATCTTACATCAGATTCTCATTAAATGAAAAGTATCTCCGGGCAACAAGCAATATCAATCAGCGGATTGCTGATGTTATCCAGAGAAGGTTCCGAAGGCACAAAGTCTGAATCATTGACCCTACTCTGAGTTATTGCTTCTCCTATGGTCCTGGCCGGGGCTGCCACAGGAGGTCAACGTCCCTTTACCCTTGGCCTGCACATTGAAGCTGGCCACCTTTAGATCTCTCTATGTAGTGCTGGGTCCTCTGCGATTGAACACAGATAGACTTGATTGTTTAGAAAGTCCCTCATATTACATGGTTTTGGTAAAACAAAAGGAGATCTAAAGGAAATCTGACAGAGAAATCTATAGGTGTATTGGGGGCCTTAAGCTGGCCATACACCTTTAGATCTATCTGTCAGATATCCTTTAGATCTACCAACAACTATGTAATATAGGGTCCTCTGTTATTAAACACAGGTAGACTTGATGGTTTAGAAAGTCCCTCATATTACATGGTTTTGGTAAAACAAATAGAGATCTAAAGGAAATCTGACAGAGAAATCTATAGGTGTATTGGGGGCCTTAACCTCCTTGGCGTTATGCCCGAAGCCGGGATCGGGCCCAACTGCCGGCTCTCCGTGAGCCTGCAGCATTTCTACAGTGCTGGAGGCACACGGAGCCTTTTTGGCTTCCGATGCCGCCGAAGGGGGGCGGCGCCATAGACCTCCATGTCATTGGAGGGGGCATTGCTTTTCTTCCCACACACCACCAGCGTCTAATTGACACCGATGGTGGGGCCGGGGGGAGAGCCAGCAATCATGGCGGAGTACAGTGTATTGCACGGGCAGCAGCTTTTGTGCCATAAAAAATGGGGGAAAAAGCCTGTAACCTCAGGAAGAAAGCACATGTACATAAATATTCACAGCCTTTGCCATGAAGCTCAAAATTGTTTCCCCTGATCATCCTTCAGATGTTTCTGCAGCTAAGTGCAGTCCACCTGTGGTACATTCAGTGGATTGGACATGATTTAGAATGGCGCACGCCTGTCTATATAATGTCCCACAGGTGACAGTTCATTTTAGAGCAAAACCAAGCATGAAGTCAAAGGAATGGTCTGTAGACCCCAAGACAGGGTTGTCTTCATGCACAAATCTGGGGAAGGTTACAGAAATATTTCTGCTGCTTTGAAGGTCCCAATGAGCACAGTGGCCTCCATCATCACTAAGTGGAAGAAGTTCAAAACTACCAGGACTCTTCATACAGCTGACTGGCCATCCTGAGTGATCCGGGGAGAGGGGCCTTAGTCAGGGAGGAGACTAAGAACATGATGGTCACTTTGTCAGTGCGCCAGAGGTTCTCTGTGGATAGAGGAGAAACTTCCAGAAGGACAACCATCTCTGCAGCAATCCACCAATCAGGCCTGTATGGTAGAGTGGGCAGACGGAAGCCACTCCTTAGTAAAAGGCACATGGCAGCCACCTGGAGTTTGCTAAAAGTTGGATACTTTTTTAGGTCTTTGGTATAGAAGCTGGAGATAACCAGACTACTGGCCAGCAATGCCAATCTCTAGTTGTCATGATGAGTATGATATGAATGGAATAAAAAGTGTTGATGACCACCATGGATTTTGCCTAGACAGGTAGCCACTAGGTCAGTGGTGGGCAACTGAGTTTATATGGAGGGCCATAAGTGCGGCCCTTGGCATCACTAAAGGGCCGCACATAGCATCTATCCAGACCGTCCCCCTTCGACATATCTCAGCAGGTGGTGGACCAGATCCAGACAGCCCCCCCTCCTGCCCCTTGGTGCAGCGCTCATATGTAGACCCGGTTTCCCTGATCAACATTGACAATTTTACTGATGTAGGAGTGTAAGGAACACAGGGATCAATCAGGCGACAGAGGCGGCTGTAATGCTTAAACTGTAACTTTATTGTACGGTGAGGCCCTGAAGGTGGGTCTTACTAACGACAATCTGCAAACAAGTAACTGACGTATGGCAACAGTTCACAGTACAGTCCTTAATTATAGTCCAGAATGGGGGTACTGTTAGTAGCACAATGCAGGCCGGCAGCTCTTACCCCAAGACAGGCCACGGACACGGGCAGCGCAGGACCGGAATTAGATGAGGCCCAGGATATAGTTAAGGCAGGCTGAGACCACAGGCACGCCAGTAGACTGGATTAAGTAACTCCGGCGGGGCCCATAGGGGTCTGGGCATCCAACCCACTAGAACGGTAGTACGGGTCTCGGGCGGCTGACACGGCAGCGTGTAGTGCGGCTCTGCATTGGAAGCTGTGCATGCTATTATGCCTGCCGGCTGAACGCACGCCGGGCTAACTGAGTCGGGATACAACACCGCAGATGAAACAGCAGCAGACTTGCTGCTTGCTTCCTCCTTGCTCTCCTTAAAAGGCCCAGCCCAGGGGGTTCCTCCCTTAGGAAACCCTGGGGCATGCTGGTCCAGGGGCTTAAAGGGGACCCTGGACCCTGACTACACAACCCCTGGCCACTACAGGAGCCCCAAAGTTGATTAGGAAAGCTGGGTCAGTGTGTGACCACTTCACAGGTGATTTGCTATACCCTATGCATTACCAGTTTGGTTTTCAGAGCCGCATGTGGAGGACCAAGAGAGGCCGCAGGTTGGGCACCGAGGCTCTAGGTAGCCGCTACGTGCACGTACACTATTCTCCATGACAAGCTCTTCATAAGAGTGGAAACTACAAGCCTCCCCCTTTATAGTTTGCAGCTGTGCTTCAACTTTCAGCTCCCCGAATTAATTAATTCTTAATAGCTTCCCCACTGGTGGCACTTTATTCGGCTTTCATTCTTCCGTGAAGTGTTTCCCTGTCACCTTCTGTGGCGTCCCACCGGCCTCCATGTTGTCACCAAATAAGCCTCCGTCCCTGGCCTTGTCTCCTCTCTCTCTCGGCAGAGAAAAGTAATTACAGCTTTCTATGTCGGGTCCTGGAGACAAGCGAGCGTTTAAATAATGTACAAAACACATTTGTTAGAAGGTGTCGATGTAAACACCTCAGAGGAAACTTCATTCACACTTAGGAGAATATAAAAAGCCAATTTGAGGCGTTCAGCATGAATGCAGAGCAGTGGTTGCTGAGGTGAGAGGATATAAAACACTGCCTTGGTAACCGTTCTTACAGACAATAATGGCTAATCATCTGAAATAAATAAATACCGATCTGTATACAGACGCATTGGCCACACACGTATCTGGATATAGCGTGTTTCTACGAGTGTGGTCTGACCCTGGAGCCTTGTGTCACTACAAGGACCTATACTCAACATGAAGAACTGGTACAGCATTGCTGGAGTGAATGAGTATGGGAAATAGAAAGTCTGAAATACCCTGTTTCCCCGATGATAAGGAACTGTCTTATATTTTTTGAAACGCCAAAATATGCCCTAGGTCTTATTTTCGGGGGGATGTCTTATACTGATCACTCTGTGCCAATCATTGTCCCCTTTATTCACTCTGTGCCTATCATTATCCCCTTCTGATCACTCTGTGCCAATCATTGTCCCCTTCTGATAACGCTGTGCCAAACATTGTCCCCTTTGATCACTCTGTGCTAATCATTGTTCCCTTTGATCACTCTGTGCCAATCATTGTCCCCTTTGATCAC
>CM070034.1:171139987-171150519 GCA_036250615.1 Ptychadena robeensis
TTCAGCCCAGTAACATCGGATCTTTCTTCTGAAATGACAGCTGCCGCAGCTCTCCTCTGTTGGGGAAGCTGGCGGGAAGCCAATGTGCGACCACCGGCGGCCGATTGGCCGCGGGGGTCGCGCGTTCGGCTTATAAGACGCAGGCACTTTTTTGCCCCCAATTTGGGGGGTGAAAAAGTGCGTCTTATATGCCGAAAAATACGGTATATATGTGTGAGGGTCTGTGAGGTGGGGGGTGCTCATTGGCTTGATTATGTCTGCTGACTGTGACTGACAGGGGTCAAAGTTTCTGCAATGTTAAAAGATAGGGGGCGAACCGAACTCGCCATATGTTCGCGAACATGGGCGAACGCAAACATGCGATGTTCGCCGCGAATAGTTCTCTGGCGAACAGTTCGGGCCATCACTAGCCATGACATGGTGTATAGTTCTGTAGAAATGTATCTCTCTGTATAGCAGCTGCTGGAAGAGTTCTAGAAGGTGAGGTCACAGTGATGACGTAGGGAACATGGAGGCTGCTTATGTATCCCTAAAAAAAGCCCTTTCTTAGTACTCCTGCAATGTTCCATATTTATCCTGCCATTGTGGCCCACCTAATTAAGCTTTTCCTGAGCAGTGCCATTTGTAGCCTTTTAAGGGCCCAATGCAAGTTTTTGCTTAGGGTTTCCTGACAACAGGGGGGGGGCTGATATTGGTGGAGCTGCATGGGAGAACTTTGCCTGTACATGCCGCTCCTCCTTCTTCTTCTTCTTCTCCTTCCCTCACCAGCACCTGGGGGCGGTCACCCTTCTTACTCAGTTATTTTAAATTAGGTATCTGCCCAGTAACTGTTAATCCCCTCCTCTGGGCAGAGGTTATAAATGTAACTGTTTAGTCTCTGGAGCCAAAAGCTCCCATGATTTTCGGGGTCCCCCGCAGCGGTCTTAGCAAGTGCCACAGGGAGACTACACACCCATAACGAATGAAAGGGGTCCCTTTTGGACCAGGGCAGTCTCTTCCTTATCTTGTCCAAATTGGTGCAGGCAACTACAAGCCTGAAGAACTACAAGCTCCCGCAGTCACCAGGTTGTAGGAGTGTACCCTATCCAGGGTTAAAGCCTCTGCACCTTCCAGCAGCTGGTAATGAACAGTTTGAACCTTAAATCTTTAGCCTTGGACCCCATTCCGGCCTTATGGGTGATAGTGTTCTGGACTGTATATATTCCCTATCATAAAAGTTATTCCCCTTCTAGCTTGTGTGGATATTTGTTTACTGTGCGCAGCCGTATGAATGACAGTACATCTGAGCATAGGCATGGGAAAACCGATAGGAACCTGATTCTTTCAGTCCATTACCCCGGGCAATGCTACAATAATGTTGATTTGGAAAATATATGAATATCTGCACTTTTTATTGCAAAAATCTTTTTCGCTGTCAAGGTAATAATGACTGGAGATCACAAATTCTCGAATCTACCGATTAATTGTGAATATTAGCCCCCAAAATGTTTTATATTATGCAATATCTATATTGCATGTACTGCTCATTAGTGATGAGCGGCACAGGCAACATTCATATTCGCGATTCATGCTGCGAATTTTATGGAAAACATTTGGAAAATATTCGCATTCGGCAATATTCGGGGGTTTTTTTTTTTATTGCGAATATCAGCAGTTTTTATTGCGAATTTCGCGCGCACAATATATGTTCAAGGCTTAGTTTCCACTTGTGTGGAAGCCGCTTAGAACCGCCGCCGCTAAAAACCGCATCTCATGCAGTTTTTAGCGGCGGCCATTCACCCCTATGGCCGCGGTCAGTGCTGGGCGGCCGCGGAATCACGCGGACCGCCGCCTAAAAACTCGGTCGACCGCCGTCGACCGCGCGATTCCGTGGACAGGGGAATAGCCCATTGAAAAGAATGGGCGCGGATGTATCCATGCCGTGCACAACCGCGGGCTTCCGCTTCTAGTGGAAACAAGCCCTAACATGGCGCAAATTTTTATGCAAATTTTTAAAGTGGCGATTTTCGCAATATTTGCATCACCCCAATATTCATTTAAAAAACTGTTGATGGTGTTGCTAAGCTCTTGTTGCAGCCTTCCCATTCGTCCACTCACATTGAGAGGGAAGTGTAATGGATAAAAAATACCGAATATCCGGAATTGCGAATATTCTGCAATATATTCACCATCTTCGCGAATTTCCGAATTGCCGATATTCGCGATTAATATTCGGAATCCGAATATTCGCGATCATCACTACTGCTCATGACGAATAGTAACAACTATTAGCCATTCCATTTCAATAACCATTGGCTCCAGCACTAGTATACCCCACATGCCAGAGTTGTGCAGTTGTCACCCCATAACAGGAAATACCTGACTCCTGGACCGCCATAGCAGGATCAACAATTTTGAAATGATACGAATGTGTTAAATCTTATGTGAAATTTTTGCGATTTTGTTCAGATCGACTTTAGACTCCAGCGGTTGAAATATATTTTCTCCTCTTTAATACTGTTGCAGCCAAGCGTCTCTGATTAGTGTATATCCAATACTACTGACATCACTTATAAGGCCATCATTCGTTTTCACGGGTCTCCAGCCATTTGTTGGTGTCCTTGAACAGGCAGCGCAGAGCGGACGGGCGATTTACATCTCCATATGTCCTACGATTTGTTGTCGTTCTGCATGCCGGAGCAGAACAGGCCATGGCTCTCCCCCATCACATCTGGAAGCAGCCACATCTGGAGGAGGAAATGCCCCGCTAATACTCTGCATATGTTCAGTGTAAAGTGTGGAAACGGACAGGTCATTTCCATTGGGGACTTCTCTTCTATTTTTTACGGCAATTAGCGTCAATTGGTTATAATAAAGAGAACAGGGTTCAATCAGGTCTTATAGAATTTTAATGATTCAATTATTAGAGCAATTGCTGAAACTGGCCATAGACGCTTCGATCCACCGCCGTGCACACTTGACAACGATTGGCCGAAATTGGATGCCCACCTGGAGCGACCGATTCTGGGCACTCCGAATCATCCAAAGAAATGCGACCTTGACAGTTGTGGGCATGTTCTGTAAATGATATGTTATTATTATTATTAACATTTATTTATATAGCGCCAGCATATGACGCAGCGCTGTACAATACATTAGAGTGGAGATACAACACAGTATAACACACAGGTACAGGTAATGACACAGGAGGAGTAGGGGACCCTTACAATCTAATAGGTTGGGGAACAAGGTATACAATAGGTGGGGGGGGGGGGTGGGACTGGCATGGTGGTGATGTTAGGAAGAAGATGGGTAGGTGAGGCTGAAGTGGGGAGTTTTTAGAGCTTTTTTGAAGGTGGCAAAAGTAGGAGCAAGTCTGATGGGGCGAGGGAGGGAGTTCCAGAGAGTAGGAGCGGCCCTAGAGAAGTCTTGGAGCCGTGCATGTGATTTGTTTATGAGTGGGGGCAATTCCTCAAACAATCCACATTAAAGACACAAAAATACAAAAAAAAAGTCAAGGGGGTTGCATACTTCTGCAAGGCACTGTATATCAGAATATATATGCACTCGGCCCTACCACTTTAGGGGAGACCAGGGCAGTAATGCAGGTGGCATCACAACCCCACGGTAGGGGTGGCGTGGCATTATTTCTCCCAGTCCGGTAGATGAGGAGGAGGGCCGAAAAAGAGAGGCCAGCCATGGTCTTTTTCTGTGTGGTGTCAGGGTAATGTTAGCAACAGCTTTATAAACTTTAGGAACCATAAGAGTTGTGATGTGACAATATTTTCACCTCACAGAATTGAGTTATAGTGAATATGATTTAGGTTGTGCAATCAACAAAACAGAGCGGGAATAATCACACAAAATATACATTTATTTAGCATACACGGCGATATATACACATATAATAATAGATAATAATACGCAAGATATATATGACCAGCAAATCAGATATCAGAATCACAACATCAACATGTAATTAACTCAATATGCAGTACATGGTGTCATGGCTAAATGTAGGCGAGGCATCAAAACTCTGAGTTATTTACAGATCACATACACACAGGGAATACAGTACATGAAATTTAGGTCTATGCCAAAATCCCGGATAAAGGCAATTATTTCTCCAAAAATAACAAGCTATGGTTGTGATACAGACTAATGGCAAACTGCCAGACTTTCGCTATAAACCTATGGAAGTGGCCTGGTTGATGTATGCATTTCGCTAAGAGGTCTTATCATAGATAATGCTATCTTTAACTCTCTGAAAATAAGCAGAGAACTTCTAAAGGCCCCCATACACTCCCCGATTTTCCGACCAATCGATTAAAAACAATTGTTTTTTTGCATCGGTCTTCCAAAAATCGGTCAATGCCCACATGGTTCGACCGAGTAACTTCGATTGAACTTTTGGGAATAATCGGTCGGACTGTGATCGGACATGTTGGAAAATTTTTCTCGATCTAATCTAAATTGTATTTATTCGGCTACTGTTTCTTATGACCCGACCAATTTAGGTCCGATCTAACTAATTATCATACTTTTACTTCCTGTTTCAAACATTGTGGTGTGTGTAAAATCATCTGCCAGGTTGTGCTAATATGTATATATGTTTTAACATTCTCCTGTATTTCTCTTTTTTTTTTTATTCATGTGACTAAACTGAAGTTGAGACCCTGTTTCCCCTATGATTAGCCCTCCCCATCAAAGGCAAAGCCCCCCACTGTCAGGTCCCTGCTCTGACGCCGTCACCTCCTCCCTCTGAGCCGGGTACCTCCTCACCTCCTGGGCAGCATTCCTCGCCTGGGGACATCTCTGGGGGCACCGGGGTCTCTTCCGTGCCATCTGCTCTGCAGCCACGGGGCGATGGCGTGCGTGCGCGTGCGCGCGCTCCCGTGCGCGTGCGCGAGCCCTCATCCGAATTCTAATAGACTGGCAGGAGGTGTGCCCCAGCTGCACGTCCCTCCCACCGGGGCGGTGCTGGGAGGCACTCCCTATAAAAGCCTGCCAGTCCCACAAGCCTTTGCTGGATTATTACAGCTTCCTGTGTGACCGTGAATGTTAGAGCTTGCTCAACCTGATTTTGATCTCCCGGTATTTGACCCTGCTCCATCCCTGACTCCGTTTGACTTCTGGCTCCCCGATCTTCGCTTGTCCACGACTCTTCTTACTGCTTGCCGCCTGCCTCGCTTGTGCCAAGACTTCGTTTCGTCTGCCGCCTGCCTCGACCTCCGCCTGTTTCACGGTTTACCCTCGAACTCTGCCTGCCTCGACCCTCGCTACGTACCTTGACCACGCTACCATCTACCCCCTTAAAGGGAAATTACCAGAGACTTCTGTCCGCACCTTCCTGGGGGGGTTTACCAGGGAAGCAGGACCTTGCCACCCGAGTGCGGGAAAAGTCCACAGGGTCCCCTCAAGGGATCCCTGCCTATCTCCCGCTAGGGGGGCTCTGGGAGAAGACCCTAGGGTGGCATAGATTCCCTGCTCCTGGCACCCCCGTGCAAACCCAGGATCTGTGGGTACATAACACCCACCCCCAGAACAGACACCCCCAGATACCTGGCCCTGGCCAAAACTCCCATTCGGGTGGTACAACTGTGTGCCTCAAGCCCGTCCATAACCCTTCCACTTCTGATCAAACATAAAATCGGCCGATGGAAAATGTTCGATCGAAGTAGGTAAAATCGGACAATAATTGGGTGCTTTGTTTGGGGGTATAATGAAATACAGTCCGATCGATCAAAGATCCTCGTATCGGAAAACATTGATTGTTTTTAATCGATCGGACAGAAAATCGGGGCATGTATGGGGGCCTGAAGTATCACGCCAGCTTGTTGAGAAATATCATGTAAAACATATACTTTACCAAGATAGTGGGCAATGAGACCTCGCGTTTCAATGGCTGGATCTCCTGGTTGTGCTGGCTGTAACTTTCTTTGGTATGTTAGTGGCAGGATCTCCCCTTGGATCGTGATGGCCGGATCTTTTCTCGTATCCCCATGCCTCTGTCTTTAGGGAAAACTTTACCAAACAGACACACCCCGAAAGTGTTTGGATCAACCAATTACATCAAAGTAATTTCCATATTATATATTAATTAATTAGTAGTTAACCTGCTCAACCAAAAGAATGTTATGTTACCATTAAATCGCTGGATGGCAGTATGGTATAAACTAAACAATAAAATTATATTTTTAATATTAAGAATTCAAGAACAGGTGTTACCATTACAATGTATCAAAATAAGTATTTTATGAACAATGCTTGCTTGATTTTAAAAAGAATCACATGCCTGTTTTTGTAACTAATGCCTGGCATACACATGCCGATAAGCGGCCGATTTTTCACCTGACTGACGGGCGTGCGCGCTCGCGCCGTCGGTCAGCGGAAAAATCAGCCGCTTATCGACGTGTGCCCACATGGGGCGACAGATCCCTGTCGCCCCACAGCTCGGCCAGCCAGAGAACGGACATGTCCGATATTCTCTGGCCGATGGAAGCCGATTCCTTTAACTTCAATGAAGACCGGTGTCTTCATTGAAGCTAATGGCCGGCACACAAAGGGTGCCGGCTGACTAGTGCAGCCCCATAATGCACCAGGATGCAAATGTGATGAAGTCATTCCGGAGCTCATCTGAGCTGGTCTGTCTGCACCCGTCGGGGTGTGTATGGCAGGCATTAATGTGTTCCAGACAGATACCACAGGCCTTTATCAACCACCAAGGACAGGCCTGATAATATTATAAGAACGTCTATTGTTCTCACATGAACCACCTGGAAACACGACAAAACAAAATGGCTTATATATATATATGCCAATGGATATTAGAAATAAGAATATATATATATATATATGAAACGTTATACCCCTTATAAAAGGCACGACAGTGGGTTGGGCACATATACCATCTGGCCACAGGAGGGGCAAGTCGCCCAGAGGTTTGACTCACACGGCCGCCAGCTGTTGTGACCCATGTCAGGTGATCAGGGCCAGGTCACAGGGAAGCACAAGCCGGTATCAAACGCTCTCTGCATGGTTGCAGATCAGGAGCTGGTAAAGCAGCACATTTACAACAATTTAAAAGAGTATGAATAGCCAACCAACCTTTTTTTAAATCAGTATGGAGGTGTGTAAACCCCCTGTGAGTTTATTGTTAGCTGTCTTTTTACTTTTTGAAATTCAGACTCAACAGAAAGTGTGCAGAAATCAAAAAGTAAGGATAATTTCCATCTCCAATAGTTGTAACAGAAACTGGTTTTTCCCATTGGAACATTTCTACTTACCATGTTGTTCGGACTATAAGACGATGCGGACCATAAGATGCACCCTGTTTTTAGAGCAGGAAAAACAGAAAAAAAATAAAAACAAAAAAAGAACAAAAATGTGAAATGTTCTCAGTAAGAAAAAAAAATCCCCTGCAGTACCCAATTTCAGCCACAAAAATTGTGTCACTAGAGAGCAGACTTCAGGCAGAAGGGGAACGGAGGATTCTGCACTCTTCTCTACCTTCTTGCCAGCTGTGAGCTGCACAGTAATCGCAGTTACAGGCAGACATACATGGAAGCTGTTGGCTGGTAGCTTCCATGTGTGTCTCTCTGCTGTACTGCATTTATCGGCAGGGCTCTGGTTGTAGAAACAATACAGTACAGATGAGGGATCTGGCTGTGGCCACATCTCTCATCTGAATCAGGAGAGCTGGCGGGAAGCCAAGGCACGCATTCAGACCATTTTGGACCGATTTTGGATGTGAAAATGCATCCGAAAAATAGAGATGGATGTAATTAATAATTTAATGTTAAAATTTACCTTGAATTTTCATGTGATAGTGTTGATCGCTTAAATTTTGCGAATATCGGCATTCTGGGGAAAGTACCATGCATTGTGTTCTCAACATACGCAAAGTGCCGATTTGCTAAATAAAAGGAAATAAATTATATATGCATGATACTTTCCCTAAAATCTCAAATATTCATGATTATGAAGATATAGCACTATATTCCAGAGCTATATTCGCAATATTTTCACTATCAACACTATACCGTATTTTTCGCCATATAAGACGCACTTTTTCACCCCCAAATTGGGGTCAAAAATACGCCGAATGCGCGACCCCCACGGCCACTCGGCCGCCGGTGGTCGCACCTTGGCTACCCTCACCAGCTCTCTCGGCACGGAGATTAGCCTGGGAGCTGGAGGAGCTGTCAGATGTGAGATGCCGGCTAATGCCGACTCTCCCATCTGAACTGTGTAATAGCCTATGCCAGCCCTGAACTGATGAACTTGCATCTATACCTTTTCTCTTCTGTCCGTGGGAGCAGCAATCACACCCCAGGGACACAGTGAGAGGAGAGGAGACAGCCCGGCCCCCCCTCCTCCTGTAGATCAGTGTAGAGATGACGTGTGTTCAGCTGAGAGTGTACTGCTGCTAGTGACACCTGTGGGCTGAATTGAATATTGCATTCACTGAATTCATTGCATTAACCCAATTGATGTGAAAACTTGTTAAATCTTTTTTTTCTGGTTTTCCTGCCCTAAAAACTGGGTGTGTCTTATATGCCGGTGCGTCTTATATGGTGAAAAATACGGGTAACATATATTTATTTTGATTCCGTCAAATTTTAGGGTTTTGGCTCCATTGAAACAAAATTAAAAAGTCAAAAGTTCGAAAAATGTAAAATTTTCAAGCATCCCTAGCAGGGACAAGGACATGTTTTCCACTTCTTCCAAAAAACTAAACTGAGTCATTGAGAATCCTTTTTCTTATACAACTATTGCAGACTTTATCCCCCTACGTAGGAAATACTGAATATGTATCAAAGCATTTAGAGTAAGTAGTCACTTAGAGTTTAGAACATGACAATTATGCTCTGCCATTGTACACAATGAAATGTCATCACTGGAGGAAAACTAGGATGTGGAGGCTTGCCATTTCCAACAATGTGCGCGTAATGTCTGTTCATTTTACACACAGCAATGCCATAAACGGAGAGCTGAGGTTGTGGAATTATAGAGAGATGCCACAAAAATGAATTCTCTGGCTCAGAGCTATTTACAACTGAACTCCGGGCAAATGGCTAAATATACAGGAGATATACAAGTGTGTAGGGGGGTGGGGGGATATGAGAGTGAAGAAAGAAAGAATAACAGGAGAGGAGAGGAAGACAGAGGATTGAGAGAAATAGGGAGGAGAGGAGTAGAGAATAGAAGATCGTGGGGGGGGGGGGGGGGGATTGAGAGAAGAAATAAGAGTAGAGGGTAAACGGAAGCTTACGCATTTGACCTGTATTTTGCATTGTCACAGTCGCTCCTATGCTTCCTTATTTGAAAACTATTGAGACTATACTGTATGTATTTGGACTTGTTTTAATTCTGATTGTTTTAAAAAAAAAAGAGGGTAAGATGAGAATAAGGTGGGGAGGAAGAGAGAGGTTATTGTGAAAGGAAATAAGAGGAGCAGGGTAGAGAAGGGAAGATAGGAAAGGGGAGAAGAGGGGATTGAGAGAGGAGTAGAGAAGTAGAGAATATGGAGGGAGGAGAGGAAGAGAGAGAAGAGTAGAGAATATGGAGGGAGGAGAGAGGAGGTGAGGAGTAGAGAATATGAAGAGAGGAGGGGTAGTTCAGGGAAGTGGGATAGAGAAGGGAAGAGGAGGAGCAGGGAGGAAGAGTAAGGGTATTGAGAAATGAAACAAGAGGAGAGGGGTAGAGAAGGGAAGATGGTGGGTAGGGAGTGGAGAGGAAGAGAGACAGTATAGAGAAAGGAAATTAGAGGAGCGGGGTAGAGAAGGAAAGATAGGAAAGGGGAGAAGAGGGGATTGAGAGAGGAGTAGAGAAGTAGAGAATATGGAGGGAGGAGAGGAAGAGAGAGAAGAGTAGAGAATGTGGAGGGAGGAGAGAGGAGGTGAGGAGTAGTGAATATGAAGAGAGGAGGAGAGTAGTAGAGAACATGAAGGGAAGATAGAGGAGATTTAGAGAAAAAAGAAACTAAAGGGGTAGTGCAGGGAAGTGGGGTAGAGAAGGAAAGATAGGGAGGAGAAGGGAGGAAGAGAAAGGGTATTGATAAATTAAATAAGAGGAGTGCGGTAGAGAAGGGAAGATGGTGGGGAGGAAGATGTTGTGTATTAGATTAATATGTTTGATATTGCCTGTTATGTTGGTGGTCACCTGTAGGGGCCACTGTTTTATGTTCTATACAACTGCCTGTTGTTCCTGATACAAATACACTTGTTCCTGCTTTTCCTCCATGCCATGTGGCTGTGAAGTGTGTGTCCTTCCTACTACTCTAAGAAACAATGGATGTAACAGAAGAGAGTGGGTATTGACAAAGGAAATAAGAGAAGAGGGGTAAAGGAAGGAAGATGGGTGGAGCAGGGTGTAAGAGAGAGGGTATTGAGAAATGAAATAAGAGGAGAGGGGTAGAGAAGGGAAAATGGTGGGGAGGGAGAGGAGAGAAAGAGAGAGAGTATAGAGAAAGGAAGTTAGAGGAGCGGGATAGAGAAGGGAAGATGGGAAAGGGGGGAGAGGGGATTGAGGGAGGAGGAAAGGAGTAGAGA
>CM070034.1:171153592-171164642 GCA_036250615.1 Ptychadena robeensis
CTAGTGGAGATTTTTTGACCAGGAAAGGGGGTGATTGTAGAAAAAGAAACACACTGCTCATCCTTTCTCTTGTTCCTGTCCTTCACACCTCCAAACCCCTCGCGCTGCTCGGATCGGGACGGGAGGAAAGCCATGACGGGGAGGGTGTGGAATATGCATGTGGGGAGGGGTGCCTCCTGGGACCAGCTGGGGGCCCCATGGGGCACTATGCACATACATATTCTGCATAGGGGGAGAAATGACCCTGGGTTGCGGCCTGGAACACCCGGTGAATTTATTTTTTTGTGAAAGTTTAAAAAAACAAATGCAGACACCAACGTCTGAGAATGGCTATTCATACTCATTTCAATATTGGGTCTCTGAACTACTTTCAGGTAAATGTTTGAATGAAAATAGTGCGCCCGCGCTGAATGTACAGAATCATTTATTCTATATTGTGAACCACACGCAGCGGCGTGTCATGAGGCGGCGCACTGCTGTGTTCTGGAAGGGTGATGCGAAGGCTGTGAGTGATCTGTAACATAATCCTCCGTCGGAAAGAACTACGTTTTCGATGTTTAAAAATCATTAGAAAAACATCAAAGCTCCTAAAAGGTGCAACGAGGACAAAGGTCGATCCCTGCGGCCCGCGGCGAATGCCAGGCTTGCGTCTGGCTGAATCTTGCGGCTTGCGGTGTTTACGTGATTCACAGGAATTGGAGATAGAGATGTCTGAGGCCTTTATTCAAAAAGCAAACAAAAGGCTGTTTGGAGGAGTCTGTGTATACACGTACCTGTGTGAAGTGCGCCGCACAGACGAGCCAGGAAATAGAAACCGCCGTGTCCTAAAAACCATCCTAACCGGGGAAGGGGGGTTCTGTAGTAGCCCTGCTATGGGGGGTTATTATGTTTTACATGGGACAACTTTGACACCGACCCCTTCACCAGTCACCCCAGCTAAATCAGGCGAACATGTAATGTTTGGAAGAGAAGGAGAAATAGAGATGCAGGAGGTAATGGTCAGGGGTGCATATAGCTTTTTAGTGAGCTCCTCAGATAAGATGGTGTTTGGTACGCACCCCATATGTAGGGTGGTCTTCCTCACTGTCTTCTGCACCAGGATTTAGAGGTGATGCCATTGCATGATACTAGTTACCCAGTTTTTGTACCCTGACTTGACTTTGAAATTAACTTTGAAATTATAGTGCCAAGGTGCCCACATGCGGCCCTTTGGACTTTGTTCGGCGGCCCCCCTTGGTCCTTCATATGCGGCCCCCAAAACCTAACTGTTAATGCATTATTGTAAGCCCGTCCAGGCAGGGTACTCTACTCCTCCTATGTCATACCTGTACCTGTGTGTTTGTATCTTCACTCTAATGTATTGTACAGCGCTGCGTAATATGTTGGCACTATATAAATAAATGATGATGATAATAATAATAATGCATAGGGTACAGCAACTCACCTGTGAAGTGGTCACACGCTGACCCAGCTTCCTAATCAACTTTGGCGGTCCTACATCAGTAGAATTGTCAATGTTGATCAGGGAAACCAGGTCTACATATGAGCGCTGCACCCAGAGGCCAGAGGTGGTGGGTGCTGTCAGGACTGCCTGTCGGGATCTGGTCCACCACCTGCTGAGATATGGTGACGGGGAGGAGGGTCTAGACCGATGTTATGTGCGGCCCTTTTGTGATGCAGGGGGCTGCACTTGTGGCCCTCCATATCAACTCAGTTGCCCACCATTGCTGTGTAATGGAACTGTATATACATGTGTGCTTAGCTGGCAATGGCACTGTGTATATACAGTATAGATATGTACATTTCTATGTATATATCTTTAAAACTTCTGTGTAGATTCTAGAATGTGATGGAAAGTTGGGTGTGTGTTGTATCTCTTTGAGTTCTGCCCAGTAACAGGTGCAGCCCAGTCCAGACTGTATAAATATGATTCATGGGAGGGGTCAGTGGTCTTGTCTGGTATTGATTCTACCTGAATAGTGCTCCAGAAGTTGGTAGCCCTCACTTCAAGGCATCCCCGTGGGAGCAGGCCCATTGCACTGGCCTGAGGAATACAAGAACCAGCAGTCATCATGTGAGTTTTCCCTGGAAGGACTAGGGGTTGAGTAGGAGGACTCCAACTTTATCATAGCCAGCTACACCATAGACTGTCTGCCTCCACATTTCCTCTTGGGTTGGAGCAGTGGTTCTCAACCCTTTTAGATCTGCGATCCCAGAAGTGGCATCTCAAAGTGTCACTTCCTGTATTTGGAATGGGCAAGTGGCAGTGCAAAGTTTCACTTCTGCGTTACGAATTCTGGAACCGGCACTCTACGATGTCACACAGGTACAATCACGTAAGTTTAATGTCCCCTCCCTCCTATTTTTCCAAGCCGCTTGTGCAAATCATGTGCAGGGTAGTGATGAGCTACTAGGCAATATTCGAATTCGTGTAATTTCACGAATATCTACCATAATATTCAATTCCATATTCGTAATCTCGAATATCCGCACTTGTGGACATGAATTGCGATTTAAAACTCGCAATTGCGATCACATATGCGCAATGCATGCAAGTCAATGGAGCTCGGATATTTGACGGGAGAATATCCGTCATTTCCACATTAAAAAAATCTCATCGCAATTATATAATCGCGTTCCATTGCAATGAATGAGATCGCAAAAAATCGCGATCGCGTCAGATATCGATTGTATATTCGCGAATATTCGCGAAATGGCAAGATACCGATATTCTAGCTAAATATTCGAAAATCGAAAATTCGAGCTCAACACTAGTGCAGGGTAAGTTAGGAGTGAGAGTAACAACAAAGGTTAGTATGTAGGGTGCGTTACTCTTCCTCCTAACTTTTGCAACCCCTGTAAAAAGGTCGTTCGGCCCCTTGGGGGTCCCAAACCCGTTTATAACTTAGACCCTAAAGCTAGCCATACACGTGTCGGATTCCATGTCCAATCGATTCATCATCCGATCGATTCCGGCGATTCTGCCGGGAATCGCAGGTGTGATCAATTGGCCAATTAAGAGTATCCATCGCTGCATACCACCTTGTCCAACGGATTCCGGGACGATTCCGTGTCCGATTGTCCACCTCACAAATGGCAACTCCCCCTGATCCGGACAGAATCGCATGAGAAAGACCAACATGTTGGTTCTCCGTCGGATCCGATTCTGAGCCCCTGATCAATCGGACGCGAACAATCGGACCAGGTGGGCTGCATGCGATTCCGGCACGATCGTTTCGCGTGCACGTGTCCGGAATCGATCGTGACGGAATCCGGTGCGAATCCGACACGTGTATGGGGGCCTTTAGAATTGCACCCCATCCCTGGCCTTACAGGTGAGTGTGATTGGACTGTAAATATTCCCTTTAGTCAAAGTTGTTCCCCTAAACCAGCCTGTGTGGACTTTCTGTTGCCCAATCCAGCTGTGTGTCACTGGTACAGTATAAAGCAAAGCTCATGCTCCTTAAAAGATCTGGTTGAACCAGGAGGCGCCAAGCAAGTGTGATGTAAAATCCAAGACAAAGTTTGGGGTGAAGCATTCTCCTGCTTTCAAGAAAGCCCGGTGACTCAATGGTGACCCCGGTCAATGCTACAAAAGTACTGGACCTGTAGCCAGGTGTTCTTAAAAACATTGGAAACCCTACAAGATTTAAATTAAAACTTAAAATCTGTTTTACATTTTGAAGAGTAATAAAAAAGTTATGCAGCAATCAAGAAGGAATAACTCCATATCCATCAGAAGGACAGCGCCACCTGTTGGTGAGAATAAGAACACCACCAGCTGTTCTGGCAACTGTGGACTCTTGTGTTGTAATTACACATTTGGGATTTATTTATAAAGCAATAAATGATTGACCCTCTCAGCCTGTGTTGCTCTTTTCCCAACTGGACACCCAGCTTCACTTATTTGCCAATTGTATTTTTTTTTTGACGGCCAGAGTTTGGATCTGCCATTCCCCAATAGGAGGTCGAGGTCTCAGTAACATTGATAACATTTGTGGTTGAGTTTGTTACTGATCCAGCATTGTTATGGGATAATTCACCCAGATTCTACTCTGTTGTGTTTGCTTTGCAAATTTATGTATTTAAAATGTTTATATGTATGCACTTGGCCTTTAGTATTTTCTTGAACCAAAACCCCACTGCCGACCTTATTCTCATTGTACTAGTTTTCAGGATTTAGTGTTTTTTCAATCACTGACCTAGAGCAAGCATGTCTAGATATCTCCAAGTCTTCTCTCTTTCCATTTCTTCTCCTTCTCATCTTATATCCTTGTAGTGTAGTGAAATACACTCAAAACTATATATTGTATATAGCTGGCCATGACATTTGTATTATGGTGTATATACCTTTAAGAAAAAGTATCATTTTGTACAGCAGCTGCCAGGGGTGAGGTCATGGCTCCTCTTCCCGCTATTTTGATTTAGTTTTCTGCCTGGATACTGACTTAACCCCACCTCTGGGAAGAGGTTATATAGGTAACTAGCTAATTGTTTTCCTGGGCTTCTGCCCACTTCAGAGCTTGGAGCTCAAGGCTCCCAACAAGAAGCTCTCCTTCTGCTGCAACCTTCCTGAAGAGTGTTCTCAGCCAGGGTCTGGGTGAGGATATCCCCACTACAAGTATAACCTCTTGCAAGGACTGCCATTTCTACTACTGGGTAAAAGCCATCAGCCCTATCCCTAAGCAGCTGGTAAGTGTGTTGGATTGTAGCCTTTACTGCATATACTCCTTTAGTAAACCATTGGGGCATAGAAGAATTAAAAAGGACCTGGTTGCTCTGGTGGTCCCCCCAGGCAATGCTACATCTTTTCCCTTTCTGCTTTCAGTTCCTTCTCAACCCCCCATCCTCTCTTCTCTACCCCTCTCCTCTTATTTTTTCTCTTAGTTCTCTCTCATTTCCCTCTCCTCCCTTTTCCCATCTTCTCTTCTCTACCCCACTCCTCCTATTTCCTTTCTTAATACCCTCTTTCTTCCTCCCTGCTCCTCACCATCTTCCCTTCTCTACCCCACTCCCCTTTTTTTTCTGTCAATCGCTTCTTTTCGCTCCTTACAGATACACTTACATGCGCTACCCCTTTACTTATTTTTGTCTCTCGTCGATACAAATATCCTCTCATCCCTCCATATTCTATACTCCTATCTCTGCCCTTCTCATCACTACATATGTATATGACGAATTACATCCGACAGAATATGCTCGATTACTCTACTCCCTACTATTTCTCTACTCCTATCCTCCTCTCTAAACCACCCTCTCTCCATATTCGGATTATATCTTCTGGGTACATTACTTACTGGAACCCCCCCCACAGCCAAAGATCTCGTCTTCTTACACACTCCTCTTTTTTGGTAAGTAAATCATTTTTTCGCCCCTTACAGCAACTTAAGGCAGCTACAAATTAACTGTCGTGGCTCTATTGTCAATCGTCTATGATCTGCCGATGGAAAGACATATGACGCGAAGAAGTTGCATCAGAAAGCAATCACGATCCCACGGTCAAAGCGGCCTTATCGGAGCAAAGCGCAGATAAAGTAAGGGAGAGAGACGTCGCATCTCTTCTCTCCTACTCCCTTCCCCACCATTTCCCTTCTCTACCCCTCTCTCTTATTTCATTGTTCAATACCCTCGTTCTCTTAACACCCTGCTCCACCCATCTTCTCTTCCTTGACCCCTTTCTCTTATTTCCTTTGTCAATTAACCACTCCTCTCTGTTACACCCAGTGTTTATGAGAGTAGGAGGAAGGACAACACTTCACAGCCACATGGCATGGAGGAAATAGCAGGAACAGTGTATATGGTGTATTCGGAAAACCAGGCAGGTTGTATAGAACATAAAACAGGGGCCCCTACAGGTGACCACAACATAACAGGCAATATCAAACAGATTAATCTAATACAACAAATCTTCCTCCCCACCATCTTCCATCTCTTTACCGCACTCCTGCTTATTTAAGTGAGCAATACACTTTCTATGCATCCCTTTCATACCGATCTTTCTTCTCGACCCCAACTTCCCGCAATAAACCTGGTAGTTTCGTGTTTTGCTTGAAATGCTCCTCGAGTCGGCCCGTCAGGTGAGCGAATGAAGAGGCAGCGCGAGTAAGAGGCACCGACGCCGCAACGCCTCGCTCCGCGCGCAACAGTGCGTCAGTACTGCTTCGCTCTCTGCATCTCCTCCCTCCCATATTCTCTACTTCTCTACTCCTCTATCATCCCCTCTTCTCCCTTTCCATCTTCCCTTCTCTTACCATGCTCCTCTATTTCCTTTCTCTATCGTATATCTTCCGTTCCCTCCCTACACACAATCTTACATTCTCTACCCCTCTACTCTGTGTCATTTCTCATTACCCTTACTCTTCCGCAATGCTCTCCTCTGCCATTCTAGATCCCACTTCAATGAACATACCCCTCCTATCTTTCATATTCGCTACTCTCACGCTCTCTCCTCCCTCCATATTCTCCACTCTTCTCTCTCTTACTCTCCTCCCACCATATGCTCTACTTCTCTACTCCTCTCTCAATAACCTTTCTCCCCTTTCCTAATCATTCACTATATACCACGCCCTCTAATTTCCTTTCTCATACTGTCTCTCTTTCATCTACACTCCCTACCCACCCTCTTCCCTTCTATACCCCTCTACTCTGTTTCATTTCTCAATACCCTTAGCTTCCTCCCGCTCCTCCTTTCCTTCTCTATCACACTCCCTGAACTACCTCTCTCTTCAGAATCTCTAATCCTAACCTAATCTCTCCTCCCGCAATATTCTCTACTTCTCTCTCTCTTCCTGATCCTCCCTCCATATTCTCTCTTCTATACTCCTCGATCAATCCATACGAATCACTTTCCATTCTTCCCTTCTATACCTGCTACTATAAGCTCCTTTCTCTATACTGTCTCTCTTCCTCTTCCACTCCCGACCACACACATATTCCTTCTCTACCCCTCTTCCTCTTGTTTCATTCTTGCATACCCTTACTCTTCTCCCCTGCTCCTTACTGCTTTCCCCTTTCTATCCCATTCCCCCTGACTACCCCTACTCTATTCATATTCTATACTCCTCAACATCATCTATCCTCCTGCCATATCTCTTACTCTTCATATCTATCCTCTACTAACAGCAATATTCTCTAAACTTCTTAATCCTCTCTCAATCCCAGCTTATCCACTTGCCTATACCCCTTCTCTTACCCTGCTCCTGTTATTTCCTTTCACAATAACCTCTCTCTTCTTCCCACCTTATATCATTTACCCTCTTTTTTTTTAAAAAAATCAGAATTAAAACAAGTCCAAATACATACAGTAGAGTTCTCAAAGTTTTAAATTAAGGAAGCATAGGAGCGACTGTGACAATTGCAAAAATACAGGTCAAATGCGTAAGCTTCCGTTTACCTCTACTCTTATTCTGCTCTCAATTTTCACCCCACCCCCCCCCCCACGATCTTCTATTCTTACTCTTCCTCCCTAGTTCTCCTCAATCCTCTTCTTCCTCTCTCTCCTGTTATTCTTTTCTTTCTTCACTCCTCATATCCCCCCAAACCCTACAACACTGTATATCTCCTGTATATTTAGCATTTGCCCGGAGTTCAGTTGTAAATAGCTCTGAGCCAGAGAAGTCATTTTTGTGGCCATCTCTCTATAATTCCACAACCTCAGCTCTCCGTTTATGGCATATTGCTGGTTGTTAAAATGAACAGACATTACGCGCAATTGTGGAAATGGCAAGCCTCAACATCCTCGTTTTCCTCCAGTTCCAGTGAGGGACATTCATTGTGTAACAATGCAGAGCATAATTGTCATGTTCTAAACTCTAAGTGACTCTACTTAGCTAATGCTTTGATACAGATTCAGTATTTCCCTAAGTAGGGGGATAAAGTCTGACAATCTTGTAATAAGCAAAAGGATTCTCACTGACTCAGTTTTAGTTTTTGGAAGAAGTGGAAAAACAGGTCCTTGTCCCTGTAGGGATGTTGAAAAATTTTACATTTTTCGAACTTGGACTTTTTAATTTTGGTTCAATGGAGCCAAAAACCTAAATTTGACGGACGGAATCAAAATAAATATATGTTACCGTATTTTTCCCCATATAAGACGCACCGGCAGATAAGACACACCCAGTTTTTAGGGCAGGAAACCAGAAAAAAAAGATTTAACAAGTTTTCACATTCAATTGGGGTTAATGCAATGAAGTCATTGTACCACTCTAGCTGAACCACACGTCACTCTTACACTGATCTACAGGAGGAGGGGGGGGCCGGCGTCTCCTCTCCTCTCACTGTGTCCCTGGGGGTGATTGCTGCTCCCCACGGACAGAAGAGAAAGGTATAGATGCAAGTTCAATCAGTTACAGGGCTGGCATAGGCTATTACACAGTTGCAGATGGGAGACTCGGATAGCAGGCATCTACATATGACAGCTCTCAGCTCCCAGGTAATCTCCGTGCCGAGGAGAGCTGGTGAGGGTAGCCAAGGTGCGACCAACGGCGGCAGAGTGGCCGTGGGGGTCGCGCATTCGGCGTATTTTGACCCCCAATTTGGGGATGAAAAGTGCGTATATATGGCGAAAAATACGGCTATAGTGTTGATAGTGAAAATATTGCGAATATAGCTTGGAATATAGTGCTATCTCTCATAACATGAATATATTTGAGATTTAGGAAAGTATCCTGCATATATAATTTATTTCCTTTATGTAGAAATCGGCAACTTTGGCGTATGTTGAGAACACAATGCATGGGTACTTTCCCAGAATGCCGATATCGCAAAATTTAACGATTCAACACATCTTCACATGCAAATTCAAGGTAAATTTTAAACATTAAATATTAATTACATCCCATCTCTATTTTTCGGGGATGGATTTTCGCTCAAAAATCGGTTCCAAAATTGGTCTGAATGCGTGCCTTGGCTTCCCGCCAGGCTCTCCTGATTCAGATGAGAGATGTGGCACAGGGCCAGATCCCTCATCTGTAATGTATTGTTTCTACAACACGAAGCCCTGCCGATAAATGCAGTACAGCGAAGAGAACACTGGAAGGCTACCAGCAACAGCTTTCCATGTAGTGTTCGGCCTGTACTGCGATTTACTGTGGCACGCTCCAAGTGGCAAGAGGTAGAGAAGAGTTGCAAGAATCCGTCCGTTCCCCTCTGCCGAAGTCTGCTCTCTAGTACACAATTTTTGTGGCTGAAATTGGGTACTGCAGGGATTTTTTTTCTTACTGAGAACATTTCAATTTTGTTTTTTTGTTTTTATTTTTTTTCTGTTTTCCGCTCTAAACAGGTGCATCTTATGGTCCGATGTCTATAGTCGCAAACATGTAAGTGAAATGTTCCAATGGGAAAAACGTTTGTACAACTATTGGAGATGGAATATCCTACTTTTGATTTCTGCACACTTTCTGTTGATCTGAATTCAAAAAGTAAAAAACAGTAACATAAACTCACAGGGGTTTACACACTCCTACTGATTTAAAAAGGTTGTGGCTATTAACTCTTAAATTGTTGAAATGTGCTGTTTACCAGCTCCTGATCTGCAACATGCAAACGTTGAAGGCTTGTGCTTCCTGTGACCTCCGATCACCTGACATGGTCACACAGCTGGCGCTGTGTGATCAACCTCGGATTGTCAGGGCAGATGGTTTTGCCAAACCCATGTTGCCTTTTATAGGGGTATAAGTTTCATATATATATATATTATTCTTATTTCATATATTGGCATATATATATGAAGCCTTTTGTTTTAGTGTTTCCAGGTGGTCATGGAAACAATAGCGTTCGATAATAGGTTATCAGGCCTGTCCTTGGTGGTTGATAAGGCCTGTGGTATCTGTCTGGAACACATTATGCCTGCCATACACACCCCGAGGGTGCAGACAGCCACTCAGATACTCCGAATGACTTCATCACATTTGCATCCTGGGATTATGGCTGACTAGTCAGCGCACCCTTGTGTGCCGGCCATTAGCTCAAAAGAAACCGGTCTCATTGAAGTTAAGAATGCTTCCAGCCAGAGAATATCGGAACGGGTTGGGGGAGAGTGGGGCGACGGGATCTGTCGCCCCATGTGGGCACACGTCGATAAGGTGATTGTTGCTGACCGACGCGCGACGCGCACCCCGTCTCAGGTGAAAAACGGCGCTTACGGCATGTTTGCCAGGCATTATTACAAAAACGCATGTGATTCTTTTTAAAATCAACAAGCATTGTCAAAATCTTTTTATACATTGTAATGGTAACACCTGTTCTGAATCTTATATTAAAATATAAGTATTGTTGAGTTTATACCATACTGCCATCAGCGATTTAATGGTAACTAACATTCTTTTGGGAGCAGGTTAACTACTATATTAATATAGATATGGAAAGTGGTAATTGGTGATCCAACACTTCGGGGTGTGTCTGTTGGAAAGTTTCCCTAAAGACAGAGGGATGGATACGAAAAGTCCGGCCATCACGATCCAAGGGGAGATCTCCCTACATACCGAAAGAAAGTTAAGCAGCACACCAGGAATCCAGCCATTGAAACGAGGTCTCATTGCCCACTATGGTAAGTATATGTTTTACTGATATTTCTAACAATGGCGTGATACTTCAGGCCCCCATACTGCCCAGTTTCTGGCCGATCGATAAAAACAACAATGTTTCCGATACGAGGACTTGTCGATCGGACTGTATTCATATACCCCCAACAAAGCACCCATATTGTCCGATTTTACTAATTCGTCGACATTTCCATCGCCGATTTATGTGACAGAAGTGAAGGGTTATGGAGGCTGAGGCACACAGTTGTACACCCGAATGGAGTTTTGGCCAGGCCGGTATCGGGGGTCGTTCTGGGGGGGGTGTTGTCCCAAGATCCTGGGTTGCACGGGGTGCCAGGCAGGAATCTTCCACCTAGGTCTTTCCCGAGCCCCCTAGCGGGAGATAGGAGGGATCCTGGGGACCGTGGACTTTTCCCGCACTCGGGTGGCAAGGTCTGCTCCTGGTAAACCCCCCCAAAGTCGGACAGAAGTCTTGGAATTTCCTTAAGGGGGGTAATGGTAGGGGGTAA
>CM070034.1:171170403-171183503 GCA_036250615.1 Ptychadena robeensis
CTTTTGATACCGCCGCCCGGGGCCATCGCCCCCTCGGCACCCCCCTCGCTACGCCACTGATTGTAGTATAATGGATTAGTTAGTTTGGCAATGAGACAGTTATTGTTTTCCGGAAATCCCCTGTACAGTATGAGGGATCCGCCCTGTAACTCTGTAGGAGATGCTGATGCATCATGCAGGGTATTATTATTTAAAGAAGGGGGCTCCTGGTCTCTTGTCAGTCTTTGCCAGTGTGAAGCCCTTGTGCCAAATTCCTGTGGACTTTTCCAGAATGTCCCTATGGGATTGGGCCTCTCCACCAGGCTTAAGGGACTGCAGATATAATCTGTACCAAGTGAGTGTCACTTCCCTACTGGCATAGGAGTTGAGATAGGAGGACTCCCCCTTTAATATAGCATTGGGACTAGAGGCAATTCTCCACTTACTTTACATGTACGTCAACAGCACCTCTCCTACTGGGTTAGCGCCTCAGCCATTCTTTGTTACTTAACTTTTGTAAAGTTTGTATCCTATCGGCTATACCATGACCTACAGACAGTGCAAGACTGTAAACACTCCTGCTTAGAGAATTCAAGTTATCCTCTTACATACTAAAAGTGTGTGTGTGTGTGTGTACCTCCTATCATTACATTCAGCCATGTCAGTAGAAGCCTGTGTATACTGTGTAGTGTATAGTGCAGCACAGGGAGTGTAAAGTTCACAAGTTTTGGGGTGAGAAGTGCACCTGTCGGCAAAACTGCGCTACTGCTGAGTGATCCAGGTCAGACAAAAGCATCAGGAAAGTAAAATTACAAAAGTTTTTTTATGTTTTGTACTGTCCCCACAACCTTCCTCTACATCTCCAGCAATTTTCATCTCTAATCCCTACCTGGGTCATGTCCTCCCCTCATGAGCTGTAAACCACTCCTTCACCAGCACTGTCCCTTTTGAACCCCGCATTCTGCTAAAAGGATCCCCCACTTCTGCCTACCCATCAGCCTGGCCCCCTTCCATTCCACAGATAGTCTAAGGCAGTGTTTTTCAACTTTTTTTGGGCAAAGGCACACTTGTTTCATGAAAAAAATCGGAGGGCACCGACAATACGCATAATCGCTGCGCACTTCCGGTCCCCGCCAGAAGTATGTCATCAGCAGGTGCCCCGCTGGAACGCAAATGCGTACCAGCAGAGCAAAAACACAGCCCCTGGTCTGTGGGGACATGTGTTGCTAAGCAACCGAATCCTCACAGAGCCGGTCCGTGTATAACACGGATCGGCTGTATAAGTCTTATAGTATAAGACTTATACAGCCGATCTGTGTTATACACGGACCGGCTCTGTGAGGATGCGGTTGCTTAGCCCTCCTATCTAGCTGCCTCTTTTAGTATAAGACTTATACAGCCGATCTGTGTTATACACGGACCGGCTCTGTGAGGATGCGGTTGCTTAGCCCTCCTATCTAGCTGCCTCTTAAAGTATACGACTTATACAGCCGATCTGTGTTATACACGGACCGGCTCTGTGAGGATGCGGTTGCTTAGCCCTCCTATCTAGCTGCCTCTTTTAGTATAAGACTTATACTATAAGAGGCAGCTAGATAGGAGGGCCAAGGGTGGGGTCAAAAACCCACGGCACACCAGGCAACATGGTTGAAAAACACTGGTCTAGGGCAGTGATGGCAAACCTATGGCACAGGTGCCAGAGGGGGCACTCGGAGCCCTCTTTGTGGGCACGCAAGCTGTCAACCAGCACAGAGGAACCTATTAGATCTCAAAAATTTTACCATTGCGGCGATTTCCAGTTAATTGCAAAGCCCCTGAGCATGATATCATCACCAAACTTGCTGGAGATGTGGAGAAGGGTTGGGGGTATACTACAAAAAAAGTATGTCTCTAACACAAGTAGTTTTTGCATAAATTAAGTTAAAAGTCAAGTCAAAATGTCAAAAAACAGAATTTCGACTTTAATTTGAACTTATGCAAAAACGACATGTGCTAGAGCAAAACTTTTTTTTTCCCCCAACCCTTCTCTACATCTCCAGAAATTTTGGTGATGAAACCATTTTCAGAGGCTTTTCAATCAGCTCACAAAGGTAGCAAGTCGAAAAATTCAACCATCTCTAGTTTTCAATGCTGTCAGTTCTTTTCCCCTCTCTTCTGATTGCACACAGTGCCCCATACCCTTGCCTATTCTCTACAAGCTTGCCTCTAGCAAAAAGGCAGCACTCCGGTGTAAATTTAAAAGCCATCAATTTTTCTTCCATATGAAACACAGACATGGCCCCTCCAAGGGAAACCCCCTCTGACGTGTTTCAGTTCAAGAGAACCTTATTTGTAGAGTCTTATTCTATCTTATACGAAAGTAGTGTGTTTACATGTTTCGGGTGTGTGTATATGAGTTGTGTATTTTAATTCAGGTTAAATTGCCATGCTGGCACTTTGGGGTTCAGTTTGGGCACAAGGTTCGCCATCACTGGTCTTGGGTCTCCATGAGATTGGTAGTCATAGGTGTCATCTCAGAGACCTTCCAAATGCAACAAACTCTTAGAAAATGTTCACATTCTGTTCAGGATATCAATATATAAGGCTGCTACTATAGTATTTGGACATGTTGTGTAATGTTTATCCATGGCAACTGTCATGGAGTAACATTGGACTCGCACATGTGGGCAAACTAAGGCCTGGGAGCCAAAACTGGCCCTTTAGCCTTTTAATTTGGCCCTTTGTCACCTTGGTGTGAAGATGCTCTGGCTCCCCTCGTTCCCTGCAATAAGTGAAATTAACACCTAGAGGATAGAGGACTTGAGGCCCCCACACACGTACCGAGTCAGATCAGAAAAGGAATGCAGCTTGATGATGTCATCACGCAGCACTCCCTCGCTCACAGCATCGCCGGGCACCCTTTGTGTGCCGGCCGTTAGTTTGGACGGGGACGCCGGTCTCCATTGAAACTAATGGCATTGGTCAGAGATTATCGGACATGTCCTTTCTCTGGCCGATTAGGCTTTGGGGCGACAGGGATCTGTCACCCCATGTGGAAACCCCCGATCGACGGCTCGGTGCGTGTGTGATGACCTTTAGGACCTCAATGGGGCAGAGCGAGAAGTCAGCCTGTCACACACCTGCACCTCCCCCTCCCTCTCCCTCTCCTCCATGCTTTGAGAGGAAGCCGACATGCTCACTAGAGGCTGTGGCCCCAGTGGCTGAAACTGGTATTGCAGCTTAAACACAATTAAATTAAATCGCCTTCACTTATCATGTATAAAGTTACATTTTTAGATTGCCAAAATGCTTTCATTCGTTTTTATTGTTAAATACAATCAGGTGTTATATACTGTTATAATTATATTGTTATATACAATTTATGTCACTTGGATAACCACAGGGAAACATTAATAACCATGAAAGGTTGCAGTTAGGGGTATCAAATTGGAAATGTTAATGACTAAAAACTTTTAAGGCTGTTGGAGATCTGGGGGTTGAAAGTCAGAGTAGGCATATGTAAGGCCATGAGTTCATTGCTGTTTCCAGTGCCACGCTGGCACATTTGACGTGGATTTCCCAAGACTTGCAGGCAGTTTGCCCATGTCATAAGCATTTGAATTAAAATTACCATATAGAAATCAAATCGGATGGGGGATAAAAAACTTTTAATTGGTGTGCGTTGGAAGAGGGGTAGTCTTCTAAGAACAAACTGTGACCATACTGAGTTTAGGCATAACGCCCAGAAGGTCCATATTTTTTGTATATTTGACCCATCTGGTCTACAAGGACTTGGGACACCTATGCCGGGCGGCTCCTACAGACTCTTTGTCCGGCCCCTCTGTCAAAATAAAAAATCCATTGTAGCCCTTGGGTCAAAAAGTTTGTCCACCCCTGGACGTCACTTTTTGACTAGGAGGCAGCTAGTTCATTGGATTTCTGGTAGGATCAAGGTATCTGTAGAACATAATATTGCAGTGAAATGTGTTTTGATGGAAAGTTATCATTCTACATCAAATGAGTGGAAGCAGCGGAAGGACAAAGCCACCCTGAAGGTCTGGTCACCAGGCATTGCCAGTCTGGCTTGCCAGGCAAGTGAATCATTATTTCCAACTCAATCACGGCTCACCGATTGGTTGGAGGTCCTGACTCATACAATCTGACTTCTAAATATAAACTATTCATTATTTTGTCTTGGCGTCTGGTACTTGTTAACCTGGTAATACGCATCACGAGCAGATGTTCAAGAATTATGATTAAAAAAAAAAAGATGTTCAAGAATTGGTGGAATGATTTTGTCCTCATCTAAGGTCACTGGGCATCAAGGAGCCGTGGATAGGACATGCTGGGTAGGTGAGGAGAACACAAGGTTCCTTGTTTTTTTAATTCTTCCCCATGTGACCGTGAGAGTCCTATAAAAGAAGGAAGCAATTTTTTTCTATATTTACTACAGAAAGGGGTAGTTGTTATATAAATGGCTTAATGTAATAGTATAGCGAGGAAAAAAGTTTGCAATAGATGGATATCTGACATTTTTGGTCACTGTGAATATAAAACAGCAATCTGTTGCTGATCATTTGCAACCTCTTCATCAACTGAGACTCCATGTGCGTCCACGGTGATTGATTGTTCGCAAATCGAACACGGCCACCCTTTCTTTAAGCTCGAAGAAAGCTGGAGGGTATATATCACTGCTATGCAGTGCCGGGTCCTCCCTGATAGAATACATAGTGATTATATACATTTCTATGTATGCTGGTCCCTCCTATAGAATACCTATTGGATTAGAAGGTATAATATCACTGGCTATGTAATTGCCGGGTCATCCTGATAAAATAAATAAGTGGATTGTGAAGTGTTATAGTTTCACCTGCTATTAGTGCTGGGTCCCTCCCGGATATAATACTAGATGATTGGAATGTATTTCATTGCTATGTATGCTGGGTCCTCCCTGAAAATACAATAATTGGAAGGTATCTATCACTGCTATGCAGTGCCGGGTCCTCCCTGATGAGAATACATAGTGAGTGGAAGGTAATATATCACTGCTATGTAGTCCGGTCCTCCCTGATAGAATAAATTTGATTGGAAGTAATATCACTGCTATTAGTGGCCGGTCCTCCCTGATAGAATACATAGGATTGGAAGGTATATATCACTGCTATGTTAGTGCCAGGATCATCCCTGAGAACATAAATATGATTGGAAGTATATATTCACTTCTATTAGTGCTGGTCCCTCCCTGATAGAATACATAGTTGATTGGAAGTATATATTCACTGCTATGGAGTGCCGGGTCTCCCTGATAGAAGACATCGTGATGGAAGGTATATATCATCTGCATATTTAGTGGCTGGGTCTCCCTGATGAATACATAGTGATTAAAGGTATATATCCCATGCTATGTATGTGCGGTCCATCCTGATAAAAAGTGATTGAAGGTTATATATCTGTATTAGTGCGGGGGGGTCCTCCCTGATGGAAATACATAGTTATTGGAAGTAATATACACTGCTATGTAGTGCTGGGTCCTCCCCCCTGGAAAATATAATACATAGTGAATTGAAGGATAATATCACTGCTATGTAGGGCCAGGGCCCTCCCATGTAGATACATAGTAATTGGAAGGGTTTACCGCATGTTAGTGCGGTCCTCCCGATCGCAATACTAGTGATTGGAAGGTCTATATCATGGCTATGTAGTTCCTGGTACCTCCTGATAAATACGTATGATTGGCAGGTATAGATCATTCTATGTATTGCTGGGTCCCTCCCTTATATAATCAACAGTTATTGGAAGTTTTAGAAGAAAGCTCCTCATATTACATGGTTTTGGTAGAAAAATGTAGATTTACAGAATTGTATGGTAAAATTGCAAGGTGTCGGGGGGCCTTAGGCTTGTCCCACCTTAACGATCTCCCTCGAGGTCTAGCCGGCTGGAAAGCAGCAGATTGGGGGGTCACCGATTCTTGCCCAACCCACCAGAGCGCCCCTGATCGCGTCCAAGTGAATGAATGGGAGCGTTAAAAAATAAGTGAATTGAGACGCGGTTTCTAACCACATCCATTCATGTCCTATGGCCTACATCAGGTCTATCATCCCCCACCCGCCCACTGCCCGTGTCCCGCACAAAAACACAAAGACCACGTTCTAAATCGCGGCCGCACGCACCGCAGCTGTGGGGAGAGTGAGCCCCCCCAGTAAATACCTGGCTGCGATGTAATTGAAGGATAATTCGCTAAGTATGGACCAGCCCTGATCAACATCCATCCCACATCGTGTAGACTCAGCTATAGGTCCAAAGAGTGTCACTCCCTGAACACCATCACCAATTATTAAGCGATTATTGAATTTATCATGGTATGAGGGTTTTATTCTATCTTTATCATCCAATCTGATTGGTTCGTGTAATTAGACACTTCTTCCCTAGTTTGAAGACTAACTCCTGTGAGTCAATTATGGAAATCCTAGTAAACAGAGGATACGTCATGTGTGAGCAGCGGTACACCCACGTTCAGATTCTGTCAGAAGCATCAATACGGTCGTGTGCATCCAAATCGTAGGTGGGCAAATGGTAGAAAGCCTATGGCACAGACGTCAAACCTGGCGTGACCAAATGGCCCCTGATGCTAATTTTTTTGGACTGTGGCAGATGCTAGATGTATCTTCGAAGCGGTCCCCCCTTAACAAGCTGCACTACGAACCCCTCCATCCTCCCTGGGCTGGCTGCTCAGAGGTGTGGTTCAGTGAGCAACCGCCGCCTGGAGTATTCTGAATCCCTATTTCGATTGCCCAGAGTTGGAGGAAGAAGCTAGTATGTGAAGCTTGGTAGTTTCCTGCATGGAAGGCAAAGCTTGGAGAAGGGGGCAAAAATTGGTCTGGGGGATCCCAAAGTGGTTCACACAGGATGGTGGCACACATGGACATCACCCTATACACACATGGATGTGGTCCACATGGACTAATACACACTGTACACAGGATGGGGGTATACAGGGCTACACACCCGTACACACAGGGATGGGGGCACACATGGACTGCACACCCTGTACACACAAGGATGTGGCACACATGGACTACACACACTGTACAACAACAGGATTGGGGCACCATGACTACACACACTGTACAGTGTACCACAGAATGGGTGCATACATGGTCTTTACAAACACTGTACACACGGATGGGGGCAGCCAATTGACTACACGACACTGTAACACAGGGATGGCACACATGGACGACACACACTGTACACACAGGATGGAGGCACACAGACGTTACAGAATGTACACAGGTATGGGGCACACATGACTTTACAGAATATATAAAATACATATAGTATACATGTACACACACTAGAATGAATACTGGTGTATATATTAACATACAGATTGAATATTATGAAGAACCCTATCTGCCAGCATTCCCCAAGTTTTCCAAATAAGTTACTCTCCTGTACTAACAATTAAAGCAAAACAAGTCATCTCATTATATATATCCCCACGTAGAATACTACAATAATATTCATGTATATACATATAGTATAACATGTACAACACCTGAATAAACTACATGATGTATCTATTACATAAGATATTATGTATTATGAAGGAAACCTCCTGTACGTCAATTAAATAAAACACTCCATCCTTACATATATACAGTAGAATTATATATTGTCTATATATACTTAGTATACAGGCCCACAACATAAGAAGGCATGATGTATAGGTATATCTCACTAATATAGGAACCCTCCTGCTGCCCAAGTTAGTTTCAAGATAAAGTTACTCTCCTTACTACAAGTTAAATAAACAAGTCCATCTCATTATATATACAGGAGAAAAGAGAGGGGTCTATATATCCTTGTATACATTCACACGTATAATAAAAGACTATGTTGTTTTTTTTTGGGTTATACCCTCCTTATCTTAGGCACCCACTACCCGGCAATAATATGCACTAACGTCTCACCTCCCCCTTTGGGCCCCCCTTATTTTTAATACCCCAACATATCCTGATTGGATTGATGCCTCAATCATGTCCATCCTTTCGGTCAGGTTTGCCTGGCCTCCGCTCGATGCCGGGTCTTTTTCCCTGGCCTCCCCCTCATCGCCCATGGCTGCCCTTGTAGGGGTTTTTTTTGCCGCCATGTTTTTTACAGTGATTGGTCCCCGGGGTGTGGATGTTGTAAATACCCCTTCACTGTTGATTGGATTAATATTCTACCATGTGGGATTTTTCGTGTCTATCTGTTTTTCTCCGCGCGTTTGTCTGTCCTATCTGTTTTGGTGTTGTTTGTGTGTATATTTTTCGCCTTATACATATTCAAACTGGTAAAGATTACCCCCTGAGGAGTTTACGAAACGCGCGTGGGGGCTAATCCTGCAGTGCGGCCCTTTATCCTGATGCAGTTACCTATTTATTGATGTTTGTAGTTACATGCCTTTTACTTTGTACTATGAATGCCGTAAAAACCTGGCTAAGATTATCTATTATTTTTTAAAACATTACCAACATTGAACTGTCCTCTGTTTTTATCCCCTAATGCTCATAAATTGGTATTAATTTGAACTTATTTACCGGTGATTCTAGATTTATGGGAGTTAAAGTCCCCTCGCCCCTGTGTTTGTCCACATGGGATTTAGATTAGTGTGGGATTTCAATTTGATCCCCCTTCATCTCAGAATATATACTAGATAAATGTTCCACACAGTAGAATAAAGACATGATTATGTGTATATATTTACCTACAGCTTATATGTATGATGAAGGAAACCTCCTGGCAGCATCCAGAAAAGTGTTAAAGTAAGATAAAGTACTCACGGTGCACAGGTTAAATAATACATACCAGTATACACCAAGTAGAATAGTATAGTAATCTTATAATATATATAGTATACATGACACACTTAGATAGGAAGACATGATGTACCTATAGTACATATATGCACCTCCAGCATTCCCCAATTGTTAAGATAAAGTTACGTCTCCTGTATAAAGGTGCCCATACCCTTTACACTCTCTGTCAGATACCTTTAGATCTACCACAACTATGTAGTATAGGATCCTCTGCGATGAAACACCGGTAGACTTGATGGTTTAAATGTCCCTCATATTACATGGTGTTGGTAAACAAAAGGAAAACTAAGGATATCTGACGAGAAATCTAAAGGTGTATGGGCACCCTTCCCATAAAATAAAACAATTCCATCTCTTTTAATATATATTATATATATATATATTATATATATATATATTATCCAATATACAATAGCATAGATATAGTCTATATATACCGTATATGCCGGCGTATAACGACTGGGCGTATAGACGACCCCCCAACTTTTACAGTTAATATAGAGTTTGTTATATACTCGCCGATAAGACTACCCGGGTGTGTAGTAGTAGGTGAGATTAACTGACCCGAAAGTTCATCATTTATACTACAAATGGTTTTCTGCTATGAATTAAAAAGGTTAAAACAAACATCAAGCTGTGTTCTCCGTAATCTTGCATAGCATCATGTCATCCGGGCAACACTGCCCTGTTCTTTCTCCCTTGCTCTGCTCTGATACAATGTTCATTAGTCAGCGTGGCGATTCAGGCAGCACTAATCGTACAGACAGTAACGGCTTCCGAGATGGTCCCCTCACCCCCCCGCCTGCAGCACCCGGCTGTATAAGACGACTCCCGACTTTGGGAGGATTTTAAAGTACTGAAAGTCGTCTTCTACGCCGGCATATACGTACTTATATACATGCCCACACATAAGAAAGACATGATGTATAAGGTATATAGCACATCTGGAACCCTCCTGCATTCCCCACGTTTTTAAAGATAAAGTTACTCTCCTGTACTTCAATTAAATAAAACAAGTCCATCTCATTTTATTTATATACAGTAGAATAAGATATAGTAAATATATATAGTATACATGTACACACAGTAGAATAAAAGACATGAAGTATGTGTATATAATACATACAGCTTATATGTATATGTATTATGAAGGAAGCCTCCTGGCAGCATCCATAAAGTTGTTAAAGTAAGATAAAGTAACTCTACGCTGCTACAGGTAAATATTACATACAGTATACACACACAGTAGAATGAGCTATAGTAAATATACAAATATATATAGTATACATGTACACACATTAGAATAAAAGACATGATGTATTTATTCCATACAGATTATATGTATATGTATTATATATACAGTAGAAAAAGATATAGTAAATATATATAGTATACATGTACACACATGAGAATAGAAGACATGATGTATAGGTATATATTACATATAGGAACCCTCCTGGCAGCATCCCCCATGTTGTGCTGTGGCAGTACAGGGGGGTGTGAAGCTTTGTTGATTTCCTGGCTGAGGGTCCCTTTCATGTTTGGGGGGAATGTGTGTGACTCCTGGACTTGTCATTACCAGGAAAGGCTCCAGTTTCAGGCAGGATAGGAGGAGCAGCCATTGACTAGGAAGGAACACAGAAGGGAGGGAAGTGATAGGAGGTACATAGGTGTACAGTCACTAGAAGAGGAGGAGCTCTTACCCACTGACCCCGCTCCTCTGAAACTCAATCCCAATGTGGCTGCACCTCTCATGCCATTTGCTTGTTGCCTGCATCCCTCTCCCCCCATCGGACCATTTCCGCTCTCTGTAACAAATCTCAGCTGTGACCCAGCACAGCACAACTTCCTTTCTTTATATTTCCATCGTTTGTTACACAAAAAAAGTAGCATTTGTCTTTTCCTGGAAAAAGTCACATAGTTTCCTCCCCGGGGTCCTGCCAGCCTCCTCCTCCTCCTCTCAGTCTGGAGTTCAGGATCTGGTGAGTACATCGTCCTTCTCTTTCATTCTGGATCTTGTAGATCACTTGGGGGTTTGACAGTGAGCACCGTCCTGGCATCGACTTATACTTGGAATGAAGGAGTCCTTTGTGTGGGTTTAATTGATGAATTGATTTGGTAGACATGGAATGTCTAAGGTGACAAAGGGATCAGGACAGCTGAAGCTATGCAGATGGGGGGGGGGGGGGGGGGGGGGGGGGGGGGGGGGGGTCGAGTCAGCAGCTCCTTGTTCAAGAAGTTTTGTTTGTGTTTGGGAGATTTACTTCTTACAAACAGCATTGTGTTTGTGTGATAATACCGATCTGCTTTTACTCAATACAAAAAAGTAACCCATCATGCTTGTTTCTGATTGGCTACTAGGCTTTCAAATAAAAAAAAATAATGCATCAGATTGCAAGCTCTTTGGGTCAGTGATGGCTACCGACTACAGTAGTTAACTGAATGCATTCTGGATAATGTTGTATGTGTTTGTTATACTTTTTGGGTTTGTTCAGTAAGTTTTTGCTGATACTTTTGAGTCTGCTGGTACTTGTGGTTCCACATGGGTTGAACATATAGAGGTTTCTAACTTTGGGATATTAGATCTGAAAAGTGGCATGGATCTTGGTAGTTTTTCTTTTTGTATAACAAGCAAATGGTTTATAAATAAATATGTTATAAGTCGGTCACTTATTGGTTATGCTGGGTATAGTGGATGTATTATGTAACTGTAGGGTCACTTACTGGTTATGCTGGGTATACTGGGTGTAAACCGTTGGGTCACTTACTAGTTATGCTGGCTACAATGCACTAATATTATGAAACTGTTACCCATCTTTAATGACAATTGAAGTGTTGGCAGCTGTTTGGGTCTCAATAACTGGTAAAACCACTGTTGGTGGATGATGAGCTCTGCTATAAAGTTATGTCCACCCAGATGGTACACACTCAACACACTGGTACTTGTAGCTCCACATAAATGATGCCCGCCATTCATCCAGAGTTCCACGACCAACCTCACCGATTTTACACCCTGAAGGTTTTGTTTTCACTGTCTCTGACTGACCAATAAATACACTTTATCCTGACTCCAGGAAGCGACTAGTAGCTGAGATAGCAATTTTTCTTTCTTTGGCCCATTGTTCCATAGTATTTCTGCAAGGCTTGGCACACAGCAGGGATAATAGGGTGCAGTTGGGGGAAATTGCTGAATGATCTCTTTCTGACATCCTTTTTAATGTGTCATAAGTTTTAAACATGGTTTAGAAAGTTTTGGTGAGATGTTCCCATCCCTTGTTTCCTGTGCTGAGTTGTTTCCTGTACTCTGCAGATTGATAGATTACTGTATAAACAATGTGCTTGTTGATATGGCCGAAAAAAGTTTGGGTATGTGTGTGTATGTATGTATGTATGTATGTATGAGCTCTGCCCCATCCATACCTTTATGTAGGTATTCTGTGTGTTTCCTGTTCCATATATATACTAAACTATAATCTATGTGTATACATATGTCTCACTTATCCTGTACTAAAGTTACCATATATGATATGTGTATACATACGTCTCACTTATATAAAAAGTGTATACATGGGTATTACTTATCTTATATGAAAGGTACCATATTATATGTTAATACATATGTCTCACTTATTATATATGAAAGGTACAATATATGATATGTGTATACCTGCGTATCACTTATCTTATATAAAAGGTACCATATATTATGTGTATACATATGTATCACTTATCTTATAGGAAAGGCACCTATATTACTGTTTATGTGTATTCATAGGTTTCACGTATCCTATATGAAAGGTACCATATTTATGTTAATATATATGTCTCACTTATCCTATATGAAAGGTACCATATATGATATGTGTATACATAAGTATTACTCCTCTTATACGAAAGGTACCATATATCATATGTGTATATATATATGTATCAATTATCTTATATGAAAGGTACCCTACATTATATGTGTATACATACATCTCACTTATCTTATATGAAAAGTACCATATATCATATGTGTATTCATAGGTATCACTTATCTTATATGAAAGGCACCATATATCATATGTGTATACATACCTATCACTTATCTTATATAAGAGGTACCATATATTATATAAGTATACATGAGTATCACTCCACTTATATGAAAAGTACTATATATTATATGTGCATACATGCGTATCACTACTCTTATACAAAAGGTACCCTATATATAATATTTGTATAGATACGTCTCACTTATCTTATATGAAAGGTACCATATATTATATGTATATA
>CM070034.1:171300933-171333797 GCA_036250615.1 Ptychadena robeensis
ATAGATTCCCTGCTCCTGGCACCCCTGCGCCAATCCAGGATCTGTGGGGAAGCATAACAATTAGGGTTAATTGGTACAAAGGAACCTACATTTTTTTCAGGGCAATTTCGGGCCCCCTGTTGACTGAGGGGGGTGGATATGCATGTGAGGGAGGGCGTCGGGGTCCACAGGGCCCTATGCATATTCTGCATAGCGGGAGAAGCGGCCCTGCAAACAGTACTTACTTATTTTTTCCAAGGCACTGCTATTATTTTCTCTAAAATTTAATTAATCTTCACCTTTTGAGTTGAGGTTAAGTACGGCATCTGTGTTTGGCTGTTTGCGATTGTGGTTTTATGGAAAGAATCAAAATAAGGAAACAAGGCTAGAATGTAGTGAAAATAGTGATAAAGGATAAAATGTACAAATAGGGATGGAATGTGATTGGACACACATATTCTATTGGTTTGGTTGGGTGGGTAGGAACTATACCCAAGGGGTGGCCAGTCCCTAATGGACTTTTTAGGTGAGTATGGTGTTCAAGTAGTTCCAGTCAAGAGATAGCGTGCATATCTTTATTACAATAACATAAATACACAAAAGATCAAGGTAATAAACAATTTTGCCATAAATATGTCACATTCTGCGGGATTACTCAAAGCGGGGAATTAAAACCTTTATATTTAAAAACATGCGTTAATCCTTATGTCAATGTGCATATGGTCCCAGATGGTTAGATTTTATACAGTATTCGTCCTTCAAGCTTTGTCCGACGCGTTTCGTCCTTTCGGACTTCTTCAGGGATCTCACTTGAAGGTTTGCTGAGAATGTCCATGGTCCATGTGCCCTGGACGGTCCTCACGGGCCAATGCCTCCCGGACCTCCCACCGCGTATCCGGAATATGGGTCCTTGGGGATTCTGCACCATGCATGGGCACCCATGAATTAAGCGCTATCTTTTCAATTTTAACGTTCAACTATCTGAATGATCCGTTTCCATATTCAATCTCAATGCTAGATTTGGTCCGATAGTGAGGTCTTAGGGTCCACTGTAAGTAGTTGCGCCTGTATCTCAGTTCACCGATCTCCTGTTCCTGTTTGGTGTCCCTGGTGTTCCCAGAATCCCAGCACTGCAAGGCATGCTAGTGTCAGGATCCAAACCCAGGGATGGTTTGGTGTCTGACTGCAGCTCTGTCTGCTGAGCCACCTGCTAGTCCGCCTTTACACCTTGCTGGATCACTTGGACAAAGTTACCATGAACCTAGTTCTTGTTAAATCCCGTGTTCCTGGCCCCTCCCTAGTACTTCCTATATAAACAATGCCTCTGCACTTCATCCTTGGCTGCAGCTCTGTCTACTGAGCCACTTGCTAGTCCGCCTTTACACCTTGTTGGATTCCTTGGACAAAGTTACCATGAACCTAGTTCTTGTTAAATCTAGAACTCCTGGCCCCTCCCTAGTACTTCCTATACAAACCATGCCTCTGCACTTCCTCCTTGCCAGAATATTGTGCTCTTGGCAATATCTATCTGCTTTTGCTTAACGTTCCTATGCTATTATTATCTGTGTACCGACCATTGACTGCTGACTACCGGACCACGCTTCATCTTTCTCCCCTTGTTATCTGACCCCTTTGGCTTTTGACCCACGCTTGTTACCTACTATGCTTCTGATTACTCCCTCTGGATTACCACTGTTGATCCTGCCAGCACCTGTATCGCTGTTTGATCACCTGGGCTCCGAGCCTGAACCTAGATCATTACAGCTTGGCTTGTGTGATTTGGCGTTCCATTCATGCCGGGATTAACAGTGATGGCCTATGTATACCGAAGCACAGAGGAGTTTGTTGACGGCATTTGAAATCAATAAAATAAGTCAAAATGTTTCCCTTTTGTATATGAAAGCCATAAAAAGTAAGAAAAGAAAAGGTTTTATAAGAAAGTATTTATTGAATGTGTGTTTGGTTACTCAAGCCTAAGTGTTAAAAATCAAACATTCTTTTTATAGATAGTGACTAATCCCCTTTGCCCGCGGCCCGTTCATAGGTATAATATATTTCCGAAAAGCTCCGATGGCTTCAGCTGTCCCGCTCCAGTGAATCACGCACCCTCTGCTATTCTGAGCTGAGTTGCTGAGGGCAACGGACACCAGGGAGCCAATGTAGATCATAATGGCACATTTAAAGGTCCGCTTTGGGCCTAAGGGGATCACGGAATATAATCCCTATTGTAAATTATGTCAGAGGTGCACGGTGTTATCCAGAGGCTCCAATTTAACCCAAATCAAAGTTTATTTGTCCACTCATATTTTTTCATGTTTCTCATCGCATTTCACTTATCTGGGTTAAAAAAAAATTTGGAATTCAGGTTGTTTTTACTTTGTTGTAAAAAATAACAAAAAATGTGTCCTACTGCAGGAGAACTCAGAAAGAAGCACATGACCAACTAGATTAGCTGATCTGGTTGATATTTCATGATGATCAAATTGACCATGTGCAGGACAACTTTTCCACCATTCATCATACATGACATATGATGATTCTCAGTGATGCCACTTGTTTCCACTAAAACTATAGGGTGGCTTCTCAGTGATATCACTGTCCTCTATTCAAACCATAGGGTGCCTTCTCAATGATGTCACTGGCCTCTAGTGTAACCAAAGGGTGTCTTCTTAGTGATGTCACTAATGCCTAGTAATACCATAGGGTGTCTTCCCAGTGATGTCACAGGTCTCTAGTAAATAGGCTTAATTCTCCATGGTTTCACCAGTCTACAGGTGGATAGGTCTTGGTGATGTCACTGGGCTATGGTAAAAGGAAAGAGTGTGGTCTTGTGATGTCAATGGTCTCTAGTAAATAGGCCAAATTCTCCATGGTTTCACCAGTCTATAGTTGGATAAGTCTTGGTGATGTCACTGCTCTATAGTAAAAGAAAAGAGTGTGGTCTCATGTCATTGGTATGGCAATAAGCGTACTTCTCCATGATTTGACCCGAACGGCTTGGTGGTGTCACTGGGGCACTGAGTTGGAATAAAGGCAAGAGTGTGGTCTTTGTGATGTGGCAATGGTGTTTCTGGAGCTAGTAAATAGCCGTAATTCACTCAATTGTTTTCATCAACCAGTCCTAAAGGTGTGATATGTCTTGGTGATGTCCACGGTCTATGTAAAATCAAAGAGTGTGGGGTCTCGTGATGCCATGGGTCAATAGCAAATAAGCTTAATTCTCCATTGTTTGACCAGATACATCTTTGTGGTGTCACTGGTCTATGGTAAAATGAAAGAGCGTGGTCTTGTGATGTCATTGGTCTCTGGTAAATAGGCTTAATTCTCCATGGTTTCACCAGTCTATAGGTGGATAGGTCTTGGTGATGTCACTGGTCTATAGTAAAAGGAAAGAGTGTGGTCTTGTGATGTCATTGGTCTCTAGTAAATCGGCATAATTCTCCATGATTTCATCAGATATGTCTTGGTGGTGTCACTGGCCTATGGTAAAAGGAAAGAGTGTGGTCTTGTGATGTCAATGGTCTCTAGTAAATAGGCCAAATTCTCCATGGTTTCACCAGTCTATAGTTGGATAAGTTTTGGTGATGTCACTGCTCTATAGTAAAGGAAAGAGTGTGGTCTCATGTCATTGGTCAATAGCAAATAAACGTAATTCTCCATGGTTTGACCAGATACGTCTTGGTGGTGTCACTGGCCTATGGTAAAAGGAAAGAGTGTGGTCTTGTGATGTCATTGGTTTCTAGTAAATAGGCTTAATTCTCAATGGTTTCACCAGTCTAAAGGTGGATATGTCTTGGTGATGTCACTGGTCTATAGTAAAAGAAAAGAGTGTGGTCTCGTGATGCCATGGGTCAATAGCAAATAAGCTTAATTCTCCATGGTTTGACCAGATACATCTTTGTGGTGTGACTGGTCTATGGTAAAATGAAAGAGCGTGGTCTTGTGATGTCATTGGTCTCTAGTAAATAGGCTTAATTCTCCATGGTTTCACCAGTCTATAGGTGGATAGGTCTTGGTGGTGTAACTGCTCTATGGTAAAAGGAAAGAGTGTGGTCTCATGATGTCATTGGTCTCTAGTAAATCAGCTTAATTCTCCATGATTTCACCAGTCTATATGTCGATATGTCTTGGTGATGTCACTTGTCTGTGGTAAAAGGAAAGAGTATGGTCTTGTGATGTCATTGGTCTCTAGTAAATAGGCTTAATTCTCCATGGTTTTACCAGTCTATAGCTAGATACGTCTTGGTGATGTCACTTGCCTCTTCATATGCAGTCTTGGCTTTGCTACCTCCTCTGTACTGTCACATTTGGACATTAATTCCTCAGTCTGGTAGAAAGTCTGTTCATTTGTCCTAACAATCATGAAATATTTTCAGCTTGGTCGGGATTTTCTCTCTGATGAGCTCCATTCATATTTATTGGAAAACAGAGACATTAGTAGGTTTTCAATGAGCCCTGAGCACAGCCATGAATCAGAGCTCTACAGACGCTTAATGTTGTTATATAGTCAATTTTTTGTTAAAACCGGAATGAAGTAAAAAAAATGCTGCCTCCTAACTTTTTGAGGTTATTAAAAACAAATCTGTTGCCTGGCATTTCATTTCAGAAGGTGAAAATTCTTTTTCACAGCTGTTTTGCTTAAGTGACAAAACGGCGCTATCTTGTCCGGTGGCGGCAGAAAGGCATTTTATCTTCTGGCTCCACACCATGATGTCTTTTTTTTTTTAAGCGGAATGATGAAACCCTGGCCGGGTAATAATCCAAAGCCGAATGCAAGCGGGAAATAAATATCTGTGCTCAGAAGGCTCCCGGAGAACAAATCACTGAGCAGATCTGTGAGACGCCATGGCACTTTATACACAGCGAGCGGCCGGAGTACGGTGTAATTAATCTTCACATGTGCTGCACAGGAGGTATCGGACAGGAAAGGAGGAATGGCTAGCTTCATCTTGGAAGCGGCCTCCTGAGGCTGAGGGTGGGCTTACTATTTCTCTATCTCATTTCTTAAAGCTGAAATCCAGACCCAATAAGGCTATATGTCTTGAATCGTGGTGCCCGTTGGGTATTAATTCCAGACCTGTCTGGTAATCCAGCAATAAATTATATGGACAAACCAACCCTAACCATGTTCAGGAGCTTTGCAATCTCTATATCTCCAGCAATTTTGGTGATGATACCATGTTCAGGAGCTTTACAATCAGCTCACAAAGTCAGCTAGTTGAAAAATTCGACCATCTCTAGTCATTGATGTCGTCCGATACTAACCACAAGGCGATACGTCTTGAGTCTTGGTGCCCGTTGGGTATTAATTCCAGATCTGTCCGGTAATCCAGCAATAAATTATATGGACAAACCAACCCTAACCATAGGTATGATTGGATGCCTTTGATACACTAGTGACCTGACATCGCCAGTTCATCAGTGTATAAAAGGTATCCAATTATACCTATGGTTAGAGTTGGTTTGTCCATATATTTTCTACTGGCTAGGGTACATTGTGACCTCCTCCTACCTCTAGTTATCATTTTGGGATATACCAGCAATAAATTACCTTCTACAGGTTTCTTTTGATAAAGACCAGACAGTACTTCTCTCCTTCCATGTGCCGGTTGACTGGTCTTGTATCCGCTTAAGTTGGAGGATTTGATTGGTCCCAACAGCTCTGTTATTTTCATTTGTTGTTAGGAATCAACGGGGTTGAATAGCATGGGCAGATAAGGTCATTGGAAGGGTGAATGGAGACGCATGCCCAATGCTCTGGCATACACGGGTCAATTCCTGTGCAATAGAGTAGCCATTCCTGCACCTCCATATGGTGGCACAGTACCTCTGCGTCATTGATGTCGTCTGATACCTTAAAGCGGACTTACCACCTAGTAGGTCACTCTGCAGTATCGCCTTAGATCCGTGATGGAAAAAAACCAAAACAATTTCTGACAGCAGGAGGGGTGTCTTTTTAGAGACCGCCCCTCCCACAGTTTGACGTAGCGCCTTGGCACTACGTCATACGGTCGCAAGGATATTTTTTCTATAAATCTGCCAGGTGCCTTTGTGGTTGTAGGAAATCCCTAGTCCCACAAGATTGTGATGTCAGCGGCACATCTGAAAAATTTTGTAATGGGTGAAGAGCTCCATGGATACAGTCGACCCCCACACCGGAGCTCTTCTGCATTGGAGCGAGTCTCTGTAGGAGTCTCTGTTTACAAGTGCGGGGGGAGTGGGCGGGGTCAGATGCATTGAGAAGTATTGATCCGGAAGTGGCTTCATCTTGCCATTAATTAAGATGCTGCTGCCAAGAATGAAAATGTGAGGAAGGTAAGTATGTTTTGTTTTTCTCCAGGATGTGAACTGCTGACAGGTAAGTAATGTGTCTATTCCATGTATGTATTTTTTTATTTTTAGTTTAAAACCAAGCTTTAAGTATAAGGATATGTAATGGAAGTCGAACAGGGTTTACCAACATGTTGGTTCCCTGTTCAACTGAGAGGGATCAATTGAAAAGCATGCCACTTGACTGCGCTTGAATCAATTAAAAAACGAGCCATGTATGCCTAGCTTTAGGCAGCGGTCAAATTTCAATCCTTTAGATCAAATACCAGACTGGTGGACACATGCCATGTTCTCCTGTAGGCTGCAGGTTTGGGGGTATCCGGTCACTGGGTGTCATTGCCAGCCAACCATGAGAATTCACCCTAAAAGGTTCAGTAGTCCTTTAAGTTGTTGGTAAAGTCGTCCTTACAAACTGGCTGCGTGACAGTTTCGACGTCCCTAACAGTTTGTTCCTGTTTAAACCTGGGAGACGTATTATATTTTTATTGTGCTGTGGTCACTTTCCATTTGAGAAGTTCAAGCCGCTACTGTGAAGCATCATCGCTGCCCTGAATAGAACGAGGAGTGGACATGCTTCAGCGCTGAGAAACTGGAACAATAGGTTGAGGGCTCTGCTGATTTTAGCTACATAGGATGACATGACTCTTTCTATTAAGGTGGTCGTGTTTTCTTGGGTCTCTGAGCCACTTTGAGTGGCGGCATGTCACGTCTAAACCAAGGTCTTCCATGGCTCAAAAAAGATTATGTTCTCCTGAAGGTAAATCTGGGGGTTTTGTTGTATTTAACCTATAGTGTTCATAATCAAGACACGTATCAACATTTCAAATTATGGGAGTGGAGACAAATATTAATGGGTGATAGGGACACTGAGTTGGTGTCATTATGCCAAACGCCAACTACTGTCCCACTATGCAGAGTATGTGGGCGCATAGGGCCCTGGGTGGTCCCGCACGCACATTCTTCGCGCCTTCCGACATGGCCGCACTGACATTCGTACTTACATTGCAATCTTAACGACTGGTGGTGCTTCTTCATCTCCAACACCTACCACTAATCAAACACCACTGAGACATCCCCCGTCCACTCCCTGGCCAGTCGTTGGGATCGCACTGTAAGTAGGAATGTAAGTGCGTCCATGTCGGAAGGTGTGCCGGGCAGAGCACCGGGGACTCCCCAGGGCCCTATGCGCCCACATACTCTGCATAGTGACCGGCTGTTGTTTTATTTGACTTGTTCTCTCTGAAGGGGGTTCATAGACCGCATAAAGCCAGTAACAGATCCTCGACAGAGGCTTAGCTCACTTCCTGTGCCTAATGACCCTAAACGATGGCAGGTCTACTTTCAGTGACAACATTTTATTACCAATAAATATATAATATTGGCACTGCTTCCCCGTCGCAGCACTTGGAATAAGAAGGCGATCGTTTCAGGTATGAGGGATTGCTACATATTGCAGGTGAGGGAACGAGCCGCACCGCGCCAGCGCCGGCAACCAACATTGTCTCTAATGGGGTGTGAAACCAAATACTCTGTGAAGTCTCTCTACGCCTATGACAACACAGTCCCATCACCGGTCCCTTGACGCCACTTGATTCAAGCAATTCCTCCAGCGAAGTGAGGAGATTGGAAGCGATGAAATGACTCAATAGTATAAAAATATTATTCTGTCAGTACAAAACGCAATGTATCCTTATTCAGCAAAAATTTGGTGTGAAGATGGGATCAGTGTAAAGCAGGGGTCCTCCAAATTAAATAGGGAGCCAATGTATGGTCCCTTAAAGCCCCCATACATGCAGAGATAGCTGAGGGATTCATTGAAGCTAATGGCCGGCACACAAAGGGTGCCGGCCGACTGAAGGGCCCCCATAATGCACCAGGGTACAAACGTGATGATGTCATCACGTTTGCATTCCGGTGCATATCAGAGTAGGTCTGTCTGCACCCGTCGGGGTGTGTATGGCAGCCTAAAGAGAGGTCTGCTGAACAGGTAATGGACATATGCATAAATCCAAAGGATTGCCTGGGATTTCAGCACTTAAAATGGTACTCCTTGATTCCTGTACAATCATGGGGGCGCTCGGTTGCAGCGTGGTGTCATCATCATTAGGTCATCGATCGTGCGCCCATCTGTACGTGTATGGGCACCTTTACTTTTTGAACTCCTGGATCAGAGGGAGTGGTCAGCAAAGGACATGGCGGTTGTCAGTGATCTCAAGGGCAGGGTTCATGTCTACGTTAACAAGCCAGGTAATGGTATTAGATGTCTGCAGACTGTATATCCGTTTTGGATCAAACTCGGCCTCTTCATCTTGTAAATCATCTTATATTTCCTTCACCCCATCAGCCAGTTGGGGTGACATAGTAAAATAGAGTAACCGGCTGTAATATATAAGACAGATAAGTTATGATATGTGTAACACGCCAGAAGAAAAAAGTCAACAGCGCGGGTGACTCCGAGGGCGCTAAGACATGAAACCAGAGTCTTTGTTATACAGAAATCGTTCCCTCTGACATGTTCTAGATTAGGATGAGTGACATAACTATGTTCCCTTTTTGTGATTGGCTAGCAGTAGTCATGGGGCCTGGGGACGCCGGCGTTCCTCCGAGGAGCTAAGCATAACAGCGTCCCGCACCTGAGCTCTATGATTGCACGGAGCAGGAATTCGGGGGGAGACTCCCCTGCCGGACGGATTGATGATTTAGGAGGCCAAGCTCCCAGACATTTGGCAGAGTTTCCATTGTGTGTATCGGCGGATCTCCTGCCACCTCCATCACGGCAATCATTCTGCAGTGTGCTTCGTGGAGGCCGCGCCGGCTTAGAGAGTCCTGAGGGAGAGGCCTGTTCTTTATAACACTTGACGATCCGTACGGCGAGGCTGAAGCTTTGCAGTAATCTTTATAAAATACTTTGAACGGAGTGATATGGAATTTATTACGCATAATGAGACAAGGCTTGTTACTACCGTTATACACGCGGTAATCTTGTGTGATGTACGGCTGGTTCCTCATTATAGAAGTTCAACTTTAAACTTTGCAATTTGAAGGGAACAAGAGAGATGTGATTTATGAGTTCTGTCCATAGCAATGTGAAATTATTATCTTCAATCAATGAAATTACATATACACAGTTATATCTTACCGCAGGAGCTGCCTATCTCATCTCAGCTCCACACGTTTCCATGACTAGTCTACGCTTCCTCAGGGAATAAGGAGGAAATGTTGGGTCTACTTTTGGAACATCCTTCATATATTGTATTTTTGCACCCTAAAGGCCCCCATACAATATTTCTATACAATCAACTTTTGTTATACCAAAAACATGTAACATGAGGAGCTTTCTAAACCTCCCAATACTTATGTATTCTATCAGGGAGGACCCGGCACTACATAGCAGTGATATATACCTTCCAATCATTATGTATTCTATAAGGGAGGACCCGGCACTACATAGCAGTGCAGTGAAAAGGATAAATCGATCCCGCTTGAAGAACACTCAATCGAACATGTTGGTAAATCCCTGTTTGGGTGCCATTACTTTTGATGGGGACAAATTTTTGCCCATGTTACTTTTCCCCATGTCACCTTTGCCCATTTCACCTTTGCCCATGTCACTTTTGTCCACATCACTTTTGCCCATGTCACCTTTGTCTGTGTCACTTTTGCCCATATCATTTTGGCCTATTTCACCTTTGCCCGTGTCATTTTTCCCCATGTCACATATGCCCATGAATTTTGTGCCCATATAATTTCTGCCATGTCACTTATGCCCATGTAATGTGACATGGCATGTGGAGTAAATATTGAAGTTAGTAAGGTTAAGTGGGATCATAAGCACTCACCTGTCCTCTGTTCCTACGCATCCTCGTCTGGGATTTTCGTAGAGTAGAAGAGAATGTGAGGGACTTGCTCAAGTGCCGTCTGGGTTGTAATCAAAGTGCTCAGCTGGAGCCTAGCGAAACTCGTGCCTCTCTTCCTCTTCCTGCTGCAAGAAGATCCCAATGGAAGACACGCTGGCGGGGGATCGGCGGACAGGTGAATACCTATGCCTGTTAGGTCATGGGCCACAAGTGGTGGACCGCGGGGGGCCGCCAACTAATGCGTAACAGGCCACAGGTTAGGCACCTAGGACACATGGTCTAGTCTGTCTCTATTTGTGTGCAGGGTAAGATTATGTGTGTAGGCAAGATTATATTTGATTGATTCTGAATAAGCAACACATGATAGTGTCTATGCAACTCCAGCTTGTCCCTGCCAGCCAATAATGAGCTCCTGTTGTAAGAATGGGATGTCTTGCTTGACATAGCACCATGTACTCAGATCCCAGAGCTCTTTAGGGTCTTCCCATCAGCTTAAAATAAACGCAAGGAAATTTGAACTGACAGTATCCATGATGGCAGCACTTAAAGGACAAAAAGAGAAAGGGAAAAGGTTATATTTGCAAACTGGCGTCATCTCCCTAGGATTATGCAAAAATGTGTTTTAGATGCACTTAACCTTTAAGAGTAATAAAGACCTGGTGGGTATATATTCATTTCCACTGGAAGAGTAAAGGCTGTGAATATTTATGTGCATGTGCTTTCTTAAGGGCCCCATACACTTTAGATTTCTCTGACAGATTTCCTTTAGATCTGCTTTTGTTTTACTAAAACCATGTAATATGAGGGACTTTCTAAACCATCAAGTCTCCCTGTGTTCCATCGCAGAGGACCCGGCACTACATAGTTGTTGGTAGATCTAAAGGATATCTGACAGAGAGATCTAAAGGTGTATGTCCAGGTTTACAAAAAGACAAAAATATCTGATGTTAGTAGTTTTTCTCAGACCAGTGCAGGCGATTTAAATGATGTGTGACAGGCCGGTGGTCGGTCATGGTGGAAGTGGTCCATGTGCGGCAGTGAAGGGGTCTGCTAGCTGGTGTGTCCTGGAGGGAGTCCAGAGTAGTGTTGGGAAGCGACAGTGGGTTGCTGCCCAGTTTTATTATGTTTTTGGTTACAGGGATCTGGACTCTGGAGTGAGGATGAAAGTTACTGGGTGGGCCTTCCCACTCCACCAAGATACACCTACTGGACCCTAATGAGATTGCTGGGTGTGTCTCCACAAAAGGAGCTGGGACCAGTCAGTCAGGGCATCCTGATGAGGTGGGGAGACACTGTGCTGCTGGATCAGCGGATACCAGGGGGCACACAGGGAGTGTGGGGCCCAGGCTGGGGACGTCTAGGTGCCAGGCTGTGATAGCTTCTCCCTGAGCTAAAGGGAAGAGCCTGTGTTGGAGCTTGTGCAAGCCAGGAGGCTTGGTATTTTCAAAGATATTTGTGTTGTGGATTAACCCCTGCGAGGGTCATTCCTGTTGGGACTTATTGAATAAATGCGGGTAGGAGCCCTAAAGAGAACCTGTCATATGGCTTGCCATGGTTGTGAGTACACCTTTGAGGCTGATTCCCCACAAATGATTTTAAAATTTTTATTTTTTTTAATATTTCAAATCTGAATCTTGCACGTGCTGCTATCCTCAGAGCAGTTTAATGCCATGTGACTGGCGTCTGCTTTGTGCGGTTTGAATCAGAGGATTATATGTAATTTCAGATTGATATTAACATCCAAGGTCATGGGAGAGGACTAGGAGTTTGCAAATCAATGGATGAATGTGCGAAGCTGAAGATGAATATTTGTCATGAGCTGGGGGCGGGAGGGGTGCGTTGGGATTGTTTTTACTATGAGGGAAATAGACACAATGGTGTAGTCATAGTCACATTGCCGCATTGTGCCGTGCCGGGAACAAACGTGACCCCACAAAACTTTATTACAACTTTGAATTTCAATTAAAAATTACATTTATGATACATTTGGAGAACGCCAATGGTGAAAAATACATTATACAAAGTTTTAACAATATAAACAGTAAACAATCATTCTTCTATTCGTTTCATTTTTTTAAATTAAGGTCATGTGATTTATTCTTTTATCTTTTTTTCATTGGTCTGTGGGTAGAACTAAAAAAGTGACTTGTTAAGATCACTGCTACATTCCCATCCCCTTCATCACTGCTACATTCCCATCCCCTTCAAGGCGGCAGAGGAAGGGGATCATCCCCTTCCTCTGCCGCCTTAAATTTTGAAAGAGGCTCCACCCACTTGCACATCTATGATCTGACGTAGATGAGCCTCTTCCTCCCGGACTGCCCCAGTCAAGTGCCCTCCTCCTATGTGCACTCGGCTCCGGGCAGTCCATTCTTCAGGCTTACAATCATATATTGTACGATATACAATCGTATAGCCTGGACAGGGTATCTAATGTAGGATTTGTGATGTACCATGATGGCAAAGTGATGTGAGCCCAAGCAGTAAAATCCCATACAAACTTAAATTTGCATTGGTGTTGAATGAATTGCAGTATTTAGACCAGGGGTGAGAAAACTTTTTGACTTGTGGGCCACAATGGATTTTTAAATGTGACATAGGGTCCGGAGCAAAAGCCTGCGAGGGCCACCCAGCATAGGAGTCCTAAGTCTTCGTAGCTAGGACAGGATGTTTAAAAAAAGAAAATATGTTACAAAAAATTTATAAATAGAAGCTTTTGATACAGAAGATTAAAAATTATATTGCAGCAAACTGTGGCCTGTAGGAAACAATCCAAACATAGAGGAAATTATCCTCTAGGTGTTATATCCACTTATTGCAGGGAGTCAGGGAAGCCAGAGCGTCTTGACACCAAAGTGACAAAGGGCCAAATTAAACGACTAAAGGGCCGTTTTTGACTATGTCTTATTTGGACTCTTCTGTAGGGTGACATTTCTCTGTCCCTGAGATGACAGGTGTGACTTTTGTGATCAGAGGTTACCTCAACACATTTCGGAGACATGATCTTCTTTTACCACTAATAGAGAGCCCACTGTAAGACCATCAGTAGAGTGAAGATAAACAATGATAGTGTTTTGTATATTATGAAGTGTATGGTGTTAGGTTAGTAAACTGGACCTTACTAGAGTTTTTTTTTTCTTCTTTAAATCAAGAACTCCTAAATCTAATGATTTTTTTGAAGCAACTTGGGTTTTGATAGCAGTCTATCTAAAAAGCCAAACTTTTTTTCACCCAGTAGAGACTACACCACTTAATGAAGCCGCATCATATCAATGTCGGTACGTGCAAAGCAATGTACGCCTTGTGTTAGTACAGCTCTGTATGTCTCTGCTTCATTAATGAATATCAATAACGTTCCTGTAGAGATCACGCTTGGTTTGTGAACTTTTCTCCGTTGCTTAGTTCTTCTTTGACAGCTCATCCCATAGGCCTGTCGGTTAATAAAAGATGTTCAGTAAAATGAAACTGAAACTGATACTCTCTCCGGAGAATCTTCTTGTCTCGGCCCCACCAGTTGTTTCACTGGAGATGCATTGACTCAATCAAATACCATAGCAGGCCCCACCGAGCCATGATTGAAGAGGATCCATCTCTGTGTATTAAAGTAATAAAGTACTTCATACTTTTTAATGTAATAATAAATCGTCTCAGTTATGTATTACTTTAAAAAATATATAAATACAATTGATGTCAATCAGTCAGCATTGGGTCAAGGGCTCCATATAGGTAACTTGTAGAAACATTTAGAAGTGGGTTAAGGTCTCCATGAAGGTAAGGTGTAAAAGCTGTCCCCAGTGGGTCAAGGTCTCCATGTAGGTAAAGTGTAGATGGAGTAAGCATTGGATCAAGGTCTCCATGTAGGTAAAGTGTAGACAGAGTAAGCATTGGATCAAGGTCTCCATGTAGGTAAAATGTAGATGGAGTAAGCATTGGATAAAGGTCTCCATGCAGAAAGGTGTAGAAGCTGTCCACAGTGGGTCAAGTGCTCCATGTAGGTTAAGTGTAGAAGGAGTAAGCGTTGGATCAAGGTCTCCATGTGGGTAAAGTGTAGATGGACTAAGCATTGGGTCAAGGTCTCCACTTAGGTAAAATTTTGATCTAGTCATATTTGGGTCAATGTCTCCATGAAGGTAATGTGTAGATGGAGTCAGCATTGGGTCAAGCTCTCTGTGTAGGTAAAATGTAGATGGAGTCAGCATTGATTAATGGTCTCCATGTAGGTAAAATGTAGATGGAGTCAGCATTTAATCAAGGTCTCCATGTAGGTAAAGTGTAGATGCAGTAGTGTAGTGTAGCATTGGGTCAAGGTCTCTATGTAGGTTAGGTATAGTAGCAGTCAGCATTGGGTCAAGGTCTCTATGTAGGTTAGGTATAGTAACAGTCAGCATTGGGTCATGGTCTCCATGTAGGTAAAGTGTAGATGGAGTTAGCATTGGGTCAAGGTCTCCATGTAGGTAACGTGTAGATGCAGTCATTATTGGGTCAATGTCTCCATGTAGGTAAAGTGTAGATGCAGTCAGCATTGGATCAAGGTCTATCAGTCAGCACTAGGTCAGGGTCTCCATGTAGGTATGGTGTCTATGCAGCGAACACCTTCCCTACATGGGGTCCATGTTAGGTATAGTAATCAGATTATGTTGAGTGGAGTATCATCTCAGGTGGCTGAGCTCTGTCAGGGACCAGGAATCAGAATATAATGGCATTTCATCCAAAAATCTGGTTAAAATTGTCCATATTCCATGTATCAGTACACAAGTACAGACCACAAGCTCTTCTAGAATACTTGTCATTATAACATCTGAGATTCCTAGTTTTTCACAGTGTGTGTTTTTATAGGAAGATATGTGGACAGCCTCTGTTTCTACAACACGTTTAAAAATTCAACATTGCGCCAGATGCCACATTATTATAAACATTAAAGAACCATGGCAGAGAAAGAGAGAGAGAGCGGAGAGCGGTGCATCAAAGATCAACGTCATTACTGGAAATCAAAAGACTGTACATGAAAAACAACACTGAGTACCACTGAGACTGGCATGATGGGCTATAACCAAATATTACCACTACAAAGGGCATGGAGCGTGTTCTATACATGTAAATCTGTGGACCACCACTGGTGTATGATGTTTCCTTAATTTGACTAATGTGTGGTTCTACACAAAATATATTTTATGTTAAAGGTCAGGGTAGGATATCCCTACATTACTTGGCAAACCCCACTTAGCTTGGTATTGGCTAGGGCCAAGTGCACTGGAGGTCTCTTGTAAGAGGAAGTACTGTACACATTCAGTGCTTTTTGTATAGTACATATCACATTTATTAGAAAAACACTTTCCTTAGTTTTGTGTGAGGACCCCGGCTGTACCGGTCACCACCTGCTGGTGGCACTGTGTTTGCCCTTCTATGGGTTGGTCCCACAGTCACCAGCAGGTGGCTCCCTGCAAGCGTGTCAGGATCCAGGACAGAGGGGGGGACCAGGCAGGCAACACACACTGAGATCCAGACAGAGGTGGTGGTGACGAAAAACGGATTTATTTGCAGACTTACATGCAGGAACAAACACAGGTGAAAAGGTCCGAGGTACAGGGGTGTCCAGGGTTCAGGGACAAGAAGCCAGGGAAAGCATGAAGTCCAGCCAAGCAAACAGAAACAGCAACAATGAACAGCCAGCGTGGTCTGGATGAAGCACACCTAAATAGCCCTAAGCTAACGAGAAAGGTGTGAGCTTCACCCAGCCCACCCTCGCAGGGAGCCACCTGCTGGTGACTGTGGGACTAACCCATGGATGGGCAATCACAGTGCCACCAGCAGACGGTGACCGTAACAGCCATGGTCCTAACAAAGCGTGGGCTGGGTGGAGCACACACCTGCCTCGTTAGCTTTAGGGCTATATAGGTGTGCTTCATCCAGACACGCTTGCTGTTCATTGCTTGTCTTGTCTTCATGTTATTTCCTGTCTCCTAAAACTGAACCGTGGACACTCCTGTACCCTGGACTTTTTCGTACCTGGATTGATCCTGTCTGTGAGTTCATTAATCATTTGACACCACCCTACCTTTGTCTGGATGTCAGTGTGTGTTGTCTGTCTGGTCGCCCCCTCTGTACCTGATCCTAAAATTTTGTTTTTGTAAATTTTAGTTCCATATTAAATGCCCCTTCCACTGCTAACTTATACCTATGATGTAGGCAACAGGAAAGCTAATACCAAAGCCCTGCGTAAGCTCCAAGCCACAATGGTTCAAGCTTACAGAAGACAAGGAAAATTTTCCTGCCTCCAAATAATAAGGCTACAGCTTTGTGATTGGCTAGTCAGACATCATGGTAGGAAGTAAAGCAGGTTACAAGCTGCTAAACATATTCTTACTGCTATATGTAATTATTGGTCATGCCCTTCTTTCTATTCCAAGTGGTAGAATGAGTTTGTGGAGCTAATGGTCCATCTCTTTCAAGTGGTGTATTTAGTTTGGTGAGGTAAAAGTTGTTTCATTTCAAGTGAAGGGATACGTTTAGGAAGGTGAAAGGTCCCTCTGTACCAAGTGTTGGAATGAGTTTGGGAATTTCATGGTCCTTTTGTTACAAGTGGTGGAATGAGTTTGGGGAGGTAAGGGTCCCTCCCTTTAAAGTGGTTGAAAAAGTTTAGTGAGGAAAAGGTTGCTCTGTGTGAGGGTGAGGAGTGAGTTCGGGGAGGTAAAGGTCCATCTGTTCCAAGTAGTGGAATGATTTTTTGTATATAAAAGTCCTTTTTTTCTAAATGGTGTAATCAGTTTGGAGAGGTAAAGGTCTCTCTCTGTTCCAAATGGTGGAATGAGTTTGGAGAGGTAAGGGTCCCTCCCTTTTAAGTGGTTAAATTAGTTTGGTATGGGAAAGGTAGCTCTGTTCGAATTTGAGGAATGAATTTGGGATGGTTAAGGTCCCTCTGTTTCAAGTAGTTGTAAGGGTCCCTTCCTTTTAAGTGATTGATTTAGTTTGGTATGGGAAAGGTCACTCTGTTCCAAGTAGCAGAATGAGGTTATAGTGGTAAAGGTCCCTATGTTCTAAGTGGTAGAATGAGTTTAGAGAGGTAAGGGTTCCTTCCATTTTAAGTGGTTGATTTAGTTTAGTGAGGGAAAAGTCACTCTGTGCCAAGTAGCGGAATGATGTTAGGGTAGTAAAGGTCCCTCCATTCCAAGTGGTAGAATGAGTTTTTGGATGTAAAAGTCCTTCTTTTCTAAATGGTGGAATGAGTTTATGGAGGTAAATGTGCCTCCGTTCCTTGTGGAGGAATGAGTTTGGAGATATCAAGGCCCTTCCGTTCCAAGTGTTGGAATGAGTTTGGAGATATCAAGGCCCTTCCGTTCCAAGTGTTGGAATGAGTTTGGAGATATCAAGGCCCTTCCGTTCCTAGTGGTGGAATGAGTTTCGAGATATCAAGGCCCTTCCGTTCCAAGTGTTGGAATGAGTTTGGAGATATTACGGCCCTTCCGTTCCAAGTGGTGAAATAAGTTTGGAGATATCAAGGCCCTTCCGTTCCTAGTGGTGGAATGAGTTTGGAGATATCAAGGTTCTTCTACTCCAAGTGTTGTTATGGGTTTGGGGAGGTAAAGGTCCCTCTATTCTATGTTGGGGAATGAAGGTGATTATACATAGGGGTATTCAACCAACCCATAGTTTGACTTTAAGTGTACCCTAACCAGTGGCGGTTTTACATATGGGCACCGGGGGGGGGTACCATACTGGCCATTTATTATACTGTCCATCATAACCAGACTCTAGCACAGCCACGGGGGGAGGGTTGAGGGCCTGCGACATCCAACATGCCATCCTGGACCGGACTGCTCATGCATAGACAGCTGTGAGAGAGTTGCCAACTCACTCAACTTCGTAATTTTTGATAGCACCTTAACAACCTTGTGGTGAAAGTGGGATTGGGGGGGTGGGCGACAGAGACAGTGCTCGCCCAGGGTGCCGGTGTCCCAAGGACCGCCCCTGAGCCTAACCCTTGTATTTCAGGCGGTTGCCTACAATACCTGTACAATAAATGCAGCACTTCAATTATACGAAGAGATTGAAATCCTAGCACGAGGATATTTTAAGCTCGATATTACGCTGGCGACTCCAGTGACTTTGCTATAAGCCGTTAATATTTCTTGTGTGACAGAATTGTTGGGAACCTGCATTACTATTTACTGGCTGAATGCAAAAGAGTTGCTGCTTCACGAAAGAGAATGAATATCGGCTTTCACATTCAAAGCTCAGGCAATCGTTCTTGTTTCTCTCCTTACATAATAGAATGCTTAGCTTTTGTTCGGTGACCTCTTTTCTTTCTTTTTTTAATAACTGATTTATTTATTTTTATCTTTTCTTGCAGGGCACAGCGCGCTCCCACATCCGAGCCGGCTCGAACATTGATTAATTCGTAACATCTGGATATCCAATTATATAGGCAGGTGAGTTTTCAGGGAAAGCGGGTCAGGGAAAGGGCCTTGTTAAGAGTCTCGCCAGAAAGATAATTTAATAAAAGCCAAACACGTATTGTTTCATCTGAGGAAAGAAAACCTATTAATTATGAAACAACTGTTGCAAAGGAAATATAGGTGCGTATTAAATTAATGTATAACCATAGTAGACTCGTTTTTTTTATGGAGGAAAAATATTACTGGTGAGACAGAACGAGCGAGATAGTTTACGAGATTCTGAATGACAAATTTCTGGATTAAGAAAAAAAATATTGTGAGTCTTTATGGTTGTGCGAAAAGCTAAAATTTGTTATACAATAAATAATTCAGGAGTAAATTCAGACTAACCAAAACCGCTCCTCTAGCTGATGAAGCATGTATGGCAGTGGTGGGCAACTGAGTTGATATGGAGGGCCACAAGTGCGGCCCTCGGGATCACTAAAGGGCCGCACATAACATCGATCCAGACCCTCCCCCTGTCAACATATCCCAGTAGGCGGTGGACCAGATCCCGTCAGGCAACCAAAACCCGACAGCACCCCCCTCCTGCCCTTGGGTGCAGAGCTCATATGTAGACCTGGTTTCCCCATTCAACATAGACAATTTTACTGATGTAGGAGCGCCAAAGTTGATTAGGAAAGCTGGGTCAGCGTGTGACCACCTCAGAGGTGAGTTGCTATACCCTATGCATTAACAGTTAGGTTTTGGGGGCCGCATGTGGAGGATCAAGGGGAGGCCGCTGAACAATGCCCAAAGGGCCGCATGTGGCCCCCGGGCCGCAGGTTGGGCACCTAGGATGTATGTGGTCTCTGGATCTACTCAACCTCCGTTGATCCACACGCCCACCTTTTTTTTCCATGCTGACATTCGTAAACTTGATGTAAAGGGAATGTTGTACCCCAAAAATGTGTTTCATAGTCATTGGACAATTTTCTTGGACGTGTTCATCAGCAAACACTGGGTTGACCAACCACTAAAGCCGGCCATAGACATGTTGATTATGGTTGTGCGAAAAGCAAAAATTTGTTATACAATAAATAATTCAGACTAACCAAAACCGCTCCTCTAGCTGATGAAGCATGTATGTGGTCTCTGGATCTACTCGCCCTCCATTGACCCACACAAGCCCACCTTTTTTTTTAATGTTGACATTTGAAAACCTGATGTACCCCAAAAATGTGTTTCATAGTTACCATTGTCACGAACCAGCAGGTGTGGACCCACTGTGCCACGTGTGCTACCTCCTCTAAGGGCGTTGTCTAAGTGAACCCACTCGTTCTTCACAATACTCCTGATGGTGGGGATAGACTTTCCCGATGGGAGCACCAGGTCACTACCTCTGGAAGGAAGGTAGGCATACAAGGCAGCTGGTCCAGGGGGCACCTCGGAGAGGTGCCAGGGACACTGCCGTATCAGCAGGCCAGGTCGTAACCAGGGGCAACAGTGCAGGACCAAGGGATGAGGCAATAGCGTCGTCAGACAGGCAAAGGATCAAGGCTGGCAGCAGAGGTACGGGTCAGGCAGTCCGGGTTGGCAACAGCAGAGTTAATACAGGCAGACAAGGGTTTAACATATCAAAGTGTCAGAGCTCAGGCAGGAATCAGCAACACAGGAACCCAGATAGCAAGCACACTCCAGCCAGGACACATGACCAATCTTTTAAATCCCAGGAAGTGACACACACTGATTCCCTAGGAAGCATTGCAAGGCAGCATGTAGACCAGGACTCAGCACAACTGACATCACCGTTTTACACGGCACCCAGGGCCGCAGCGTTTAGTAGGGGGATAGCGGCGGACGGCAGAAGCCGTTACAACCATTGGACAATTTTCTTGGACGTGTCCATCAACAAGAGATCATATGCAAACACTGGGTTGACCAACCACTAAAGCTGGCCATAGACGTGTCAATTATGGTTGTGAGAAAAGCAAATATTTTATGCACAATAAATAATTCAGGAGTAAATTCAGACAAAGCAAAATCGCTCCTCTAGCTGATGAAGCATGTACAGTATGTGGTCTCTGGATATACTCACCCTCTGTTGACCCACACAAGTCCACCTTTTTTTTCATGCTGAAATGTGAAAACCTGTTGTAGAGGGAATGTTGTACCCCTAAAAAATTGTTTCATAGTCACCATGGGACAATTTTCTTGGAAGTGTCCATCAACAAGAGATCATATGCAATCACTGGGTTGACCAACCACTAAAGCCGGCCATAGACGCGTTGACCATCGGCTTTTTTGCCGGTGACTAATTACATGCTGTGATGAGTTATCACCTGAACTGATGGGAAACCCTGCTTGTGCTTCTAACACAGGGATTAATGTCAGATTTTCATCAGATACAGATGGGGTCTCATCCAAAGTATCATTATCAACCAGAAAACTACCGACAGGACGGATCACCGTGCAAGAGTACGTGGGATTGGGATTGGACTCATGGACAATTAATTATACATCTAATGCCTCTTCAGTAGATGTCATTGTCTACTAGAGTAACCATGCCTGATATCCCCACTAAATACTCCTATATTCTGATTACTTGTAGATTATGAGTTTTTGAGTAACATATTATACATGTCTTCAATAGACTTCATTGTCTACGGGAATCAGCAATCTCCACCAGAATCTCCACCAGAATCTCCACCAGACACTATACTGACTAAAGCCAGCCATAGACGTCTCGATCCAAGGCCAGGCCATGCTGTAATGAGTCGCAGGGATTCTTGCAGATTGTAGCCAATTACTTTGGAAGGGGAGAAGACTCCCCATCCACAGTAACTGCCTACAACAGGATCGGCAACAAACAGTACCGGCAGAATGGATCGCCATGTGATCCAACCTGCGGGCTATTTGGGTCGAAACTTCAAGGTGGGCACCCCTGTGGTTGTGGGTGACCAACCACCATGCATTTGGGGTAAGCACGCACACTGGTCAGTCACTTGCAACTACTGCCGGGAATCGATGCATCTATGGCTACCCTAAACAGGGTACAGATGGCTCGATATATAGTCGTGTGATGTTCGCAGATATCGGAGGAGATGGAGAGACAGCTCTTCTCTCCCCAGCTCAGCCAATGCTTTACATGGAGACCCGCCCTCTCTAGGCAAAGCAATGGACATCAACCGCATTTAACAGTCATGTCCGATATGGCTGTTTTCTAGTGGGATTGATTGGTCCCGCTCGAAAACAGCGATGGGGGCATATTATTTGGGCCAGATAGATGGCCGTGAGCGCACACGGCGCTCGAAGCAGCCATCGATCTGGCCCATATCTTCACGTCTGTACCCTGTTTTACTCCCAAATGAACTAGTTAAAACTTTACAACCATCTATACAACCTCAATCAGTCTGTCACTCCCTATTGAAATCTGTCACATCTCTATGTGCTGCTTCTCCCTATCCCCTTCTTAGCTTTGCTACACAGGTATGGCAGAAAATCATTACCATCACATTCAGGTACGAGCACTACATAAAAGTCTTGCCTGAAGTTCAGCTTTAAATACTTTTCATTTGCCTTCAAAACTTTTTGTCACATCAGCAATTTAATTCCGCGCCCTCGGTGCCTATTATGATGTTTCAAATAATACGTTTTTTTTGAGCATTTAATACGTTTTGGGGACTCTGGCGGCAGGTCGCTTTGCTTTCGGGTGATATGTTTGCGGTCTTTTTGAAACGTTAATTTAAACTTCATTCGGAGAGTGTTAGATTGAAAATTCACAGGAGTGTAACTGTATTTCACCTGCGCTGTCGTTCAATTTTTGATTCGTAGATCGTATCAGGACTTTTGCAAATCATATTTTAGCCGCAGAAATCTCTCATGTAGTTCCCGATAACGTAATAAGCGGTTCCGTACATGCCATTCATTTCTCGGAAGGATTCGTGTAACCTCATTTCACTTCAGTGGAAGAATTTCTAATTTTTCTTTGCAAGTCTTCTTCACTCATTAATAGTCATCTTCTGTTTATTAATGGAACGCTTTAACTTGATATTTATCGGAAGTCATGCTTTGAATTCGACGTATTGGGCGGTTAACAGATGTCGCCTTTAGCAAATTAAGCTGGTGAGGAGATCTAATTTAGTTTGATGAAGACATAATTCCTTCGCTTGTTTTGTTTAGAGGGAAAATAAGCACTTCAGATTAAAAAAGAGTCAATCAACCCATAAGTTGTCTATATAGGATACTGGAGGAGCCAGGGTCAGGGTCAATGCCAAGGGTCAGTATGGGAAAGCCAAAGCTCAGTAAGGTTCAGGCTTAGTCCACCATTATCCCTATGGTTAGTTAGAGATGGGTGATGGCGGCATTTCATATATCTTAGAGCTCACCTCCAAATATCACTTATGGGTTGGTTGACCCTTTGGAATGATCTGTTGTGCATTGCAAAGACAAAGGAATGATGTATTGATCTAAGGTCAGTATGGGAACACCAAAAGCCAGTAAGGGGCAGAACCAAGTTACCAAGGGCTTAGTGGTGGGCTAAATCTGCTGTCCCTCACATCTAGAAATTGTCAAGGTACCAGGATGGGGTTCTTGGTTGAATAAATCCTGCTTCCCAAAGAAAAAAAAACAACTAAAAACCAAAACAGAATGGACCATAGGGAGATACTCTAGTTGAGCTTTATAGATGGGGCTTTGTAAACAACATCCAGCATCTCACATGCTTTACATATGCCAATTATGTGGTCTATGTAGGATACTGGAGGAGTGATGCCAATGCCACGGGTCATTATGCGAAGGCCAAGGCTCAGTAAGGTTCAGGCTCAGTCCACCATGATCCCTATGGTTAGTTAGAGTTGGGTGATATCTTAGAGCTCACCTCCAAATATCACTTATGGGTTGGTTGACCCTTTGGAATGGGTTAACCAACCCGTAATTTGATGAAGACATAATTCCTTCACTTGTTATGTTTAGAGGAACAATCAGCACTTCAGATTATTTTAAAGGGTCAATCAACCCATAAGTGGTCTATATAGGATACTGGAGGAGCCAGGGTCAGGGTCAATGCCAAGGGTCAGTATGGTAAAACCAAGGCTCATTAAGGTTCAGGCTTAGTCCACTATTATCCCTATGGTTAGTTAGAGATGAGTGGGCTTTCATATCTTAGAGCTCATCTCCAATATCACTTATGGGTTGGTTGACCCGTAATTTGATGAAGACATAATTCCTTTGCTTGTTTTGTGAAGAGGAAAAATCAGCAATGCACTTCTTATTAATTTTAAGAGTCAATCAACCCATATGTGGGTCTATATAGGATACTGGAGGAGTGATGCTAATGGCAAGGGTCAGTAAGGTTCAGGCTCAGTCCACCATCATCCCTATGGTTAGTTTGAGATAGGTTGGCTTTCTCATATTTGTGAGCTCAGCTCAAAATATCACTTATGGGTTGGTTGACCCTTTGGAATAGGTCAACCAACCCATAATTTGATGAAAACATAATTTCTTTGCTTGTTTTGTTTAGAGGGAAAATAAGCAATGCACTTCAGATTATTTTAAAGAGTCAATCAAACCATAAGTGGGTCTATATAGGATACCGAAGTAGTGATTCCAATGCCAAGGGTCAGTAAGGTTCAAGCTCAGTCCACCGTTATCCTTATGGTTAGTTAGAGATGGGTGGGCTTTCATATATCTCAAGATCACCTCCACATATCATATAGGATGGTTGACCCTTTGATATGATCTGTTGTGCATTGCTTATCTTTTCTTTAAACCAAAAAACAAAGGAATTATGTATGGATCTAAGGTCAGTATAGCAACACTAAAAGCCAGTAAGGGGCAGAACCTGTTACCAAGGGCGCAGTGGTGGGCTGAATCGACAGTCCAGAAATAGCATTTTCAAGGTACCAGGATGGGAGAATAAATCCGGCTTTACAAAAAATAAAAACCCCACAGAAGGGACCATAGGGAGATACTCTACATTTTTAAGTTGAGCTTTATAGATGGTGCTTTGTAAACAACATCCAGTATCTCACATGCTTTACATATGCCAATTATGTGGTCTTTATAGGATACAGTAGGAGTGGTGCCAATGCCAAGGGTCAGTATGAGAAAGCCAAGGATCAGTAAGGTTCAGGCTTAGTCCACCATTATCCCTATGGTTAGTTAGAGATGGGCAATGGTGGGCGTTCATATATCTTAGAGCTCACCTCAAAAAATCACTTATGGGTTAATTGACCCTTTGATCTGTTGTTCATTGCTAATGTTTTCTTTAAACAAAAAAGACAAAGGAATTATGTATTGATCTAAGGTGAGTATGGAAACACCAAAAGCCAGTAAGGGGCAGAACCTGTTACCAAGGGCTTAGTAGTGGGCTGAATCGGCATTCCCTGGGGGGATGTGTTATTTTTCCATGAAGAAGAATACGGCACTGTGGTATCAGGGTGGGGGGATCAGAAGGGGGAATCAAAATGGCACAGGAGATTCAGAGGGGGGAATCACCATTTTAGTAACCCCTTCTGATCCTCCTGTGTCATTTTGATTGCCCCCTCTGATCCCCCTCTCTAGAGTTACAGTACTGTATCTTCTGGGGCGCCTTATTTTCAGGGGGATGCCTTATATTGCAGCGTGAGACAAAAATGTTAGGGTGCTTTATTTTCAGGGGATGCCTTATTTTTGGGGAAACAGGGTAGATGGGCTTGATGGGCAACATATGGCATCTTACATTCAGGTGATCCACGAAGAAGAACAAACTCAAAACCTCTGTTGGATGGGCTGGGTGGGTAGAATTGTGCTTTGTAAATGACTCCCGGTGTCTCTCTGCCCCAGCCCCCCGCATTCTCTATCTCCTCCTAGTCTTTGGATGTAGATTTTCCACAGACTACGTTTTTTTTCTCCTACCTCTGAAATCTGAGGATAAATTCAGAAATATAGCTATTTTTTTTCTGGCAATCCTCGAGCAGCCCACACCACAGACTGAAATGACTAATGACGAACCTCCACGCTCAAGTCACGTGGTCTTCACATTCGCTGGAACTCCGGCTCGCCAGCAGCTAAATTTACAAACAGCTTTAAGTGCTGAGCTGTTAAAATGCGCTATTGTGAATTTATATGAGGCGTAAATGAGGGACGCTCCATCACCGCCACATGAAAGAATATGATTACACGGGCTTTTATAGGCATATGTATCAACATTCTCACTTTGTAAAAGAACTAAATAGCCCGATAGAGATTTATGACAGGATTTGCTGCAGTGATATTGTTTTTGTTGGTTGGTCCCATTTGAAAGTGTCTGTAAATTTTCTTTTCGAGGCGTCATTTGTCTTTGTGAAATAATATCAGGTCTTGTGTGCGGGGAACGTCTGAAAACCCTCACTATGTCGCCATTATCAACCAATTGGTTTTACATGGGTAGAGTCACAGAAGAGAAATAAATCACTATGCATACCCATTATAAGGTGTTTATGTGCTACATCACTGCAGACCTATACTAATATCTTAAAAAAATATATACTTACCTACAGTTCCTTCAAGCCTCTGCAGTTACCATCTCTAGTCCTAGAAAAAAATATTTGTGCCAGTCTTTCCGGGGGGGGGGGAATCAACCACTTGGTAATAAAAAAACAGAAGCTCTTTTCGAGTGCACCCCTCCCTCTGCTCTGCCGGGCATTTGGACATCTCTCACATGTTCCCCCCTTGCGGCGTGTAGGAACTTGTCTGCCCCTCTTGCGTGACTTTGTGTTGTTCCATGATGAAGTGTCCTCTTACGTCCGAGGACACATCTGATAAGCAGCCGATCCCCACTGCCCACCCCCCCCCCCCCCACGATCTCTCCAACTGTAGGTGGGGAGGCATAGTGGAGAGGATGGCAGTGGATAAAAAAGGCTCAAGAGCTTTTCACTTCTCCAGATCTAAGCTTCTGGCATCAGAATGAACGTGAGGAGGTAAGTATGTTTGGGGTGAAGCAGGGATTGGGCGTACCCCAACATTTTCCGGTTTCGGCACCTGCCCTGATGATGTGGAAGGGGCGCCATACTCATTGTACTCTGCTGTGATGGCCTGTACTGTGCCATTTTAGAACTCTAGGGAAGTCTAGGAATAATTACTAAATCAATGGTGCCCAAATGTTTTTCCTTAAGACCCCCTTGCCTGAGTCCAAGACAAGCCAGGCCCCCCAGTCCCAACTCCTAACCACATACATGCTTCTGACATCACAACGCTCCCGGCCACCCTTGGGTTATGCCCCCTCCCTTCTAACTTCCATGCACACAATCCTTCTCTATATCTCCAGCAATTGTGGGGATAATACCAAGTTCAGGGGCTTTGTAATGCCCTCGCAAGATCAGTGACATTTTAAAAATGAAATTTTGCCACCATTTCTTGTAAAATTTAGTTAAATGGCCACAAGATGGGGCTTTCACTTGCTTATATTTCAACAGCCTGTTTTGCAGCGAGTCTTTTTGAGGCCAAGCTGGCTAACAGAGAGAGAGGGGTGGGAGCACGGACGGAGCTGAGCACCCCCCTCTGACACCACTGATGGCGCATTAACCCCCCCCCCCCCCCCCATGATCTCTAGGGCTTGGGGGGTGCTGGGAAAGCATCTTGTAGACTCAGGAAGGGTCTGTTAAGTCCCTGAGAGAATTTGCCAGGTAGAACCTAATCAGAGGGTAAGAGGGCAGGAGCGATGTCAGATAATCAGGATTTACTGATCCCAGGTAGTGTGTTGTTTTTTTTTTACAAATCCTCCATAAAATGGAGGGGGGTATGGCCAGTGCCGGAACTATTAGCGGGCCATGGAGGGCCAGGCCCGCCCAGTAGGGTCTGTGTTCCCGCTTGATATGGCCCACTACTTGCACCCTGCCTGCCTGTGAGATGTAGGCATGCCCCCCTGATTGGCCGCCGAAATATGTTATCAGTCCCATGTAAGGTAAAACCATTTTGCAACAAAGAACAAAGTTGATGAAAAACATTATTCAGAGCGGCCTAGTAATCTGCTTCCAGATCGTCACGTCCTCATTCTCCATCTCTTCCCAATCTCTTCTAAATGACCAATACGCATTGCAAAGACTTCAATACCGCAGGCTCTTTCCTTTTCCTTATCTGGAGAAATCCTGCGTTTATATTACGCGTCCTTTGCAGAATGATGGGTCATCCTTCATTACAACCACCTCAGCGTATCGGTGTGCCGTAGAGTCTGTAGTGCACCTTGAAGACTAGGGAGGCCTTAGGGAACGTCGCACCAAAGATAAACATTGGGGGAAATAAACAGCCGCTATGTGGCCACTTCTTTCTCTGTGGGGTGATTCAAGAAGAAGAAGGATCCAGTTACGGAGAAAGCACCCATTTGTGGAACATTCCCCCTGAAAGGTCCGTATATCCTGTTTTTATTTTTTCAGGGTAAATCTAAGTTCAGAAACAAATATATTTATCAATGCTCTTGTAGCATCTTGTGTTATAAATATCATTGAATTGAATATATTAAGCCAGACATGGGCAAAGGCCCCCATATGCCTAGCGAGCCGCGGCCGATTTCTCGGCTGACCAATGTTCGTGCACGCTCATGGCCATCAGTCGTCAGCAAAGTCGTCCCAAAGCTAGTCGGCCAGAGAATGGGCATGTCCGTAAATCTCTCACCAATGCCATAGGTTCCCCATCCAAAGTAACGTCCCGCACACAAAGGGTGCCCACCGATACTCTGAGCAATGGAGTGCAGCGTGATGATGCCATCACGTTGCGCTCCGTCACTCGTCTATCGGCCCCGGCTCGTCAGGTGTATGGGGGCCAGATCTGACCCGCTTACCTTTTTTTTTTCAAGCCTGTTGTCACCTTGATAAAAAGACACTCAGGGTCCCCGCTGCTTGCTCCCTGCAATGAGTGTATATGATGCCAAGAGGAGTCTGAATGTCCACCTTACTGATTGCAGTGAACAAGTGGAGGAGAGCCAGATTGTCTTTTCATCTACACCTCTGAGTTTTAACTGTAAAAAAGGCAGTTAAGTGTATTTTTTTTTTATATTTTATCTTCTTTTTCCTCCCTGGCAGTAGGATTTCTTTGTTAAAAGTGTAAAGTAAATTAAAAAAGATTACAATGTCCTTGCTGCATGCCCCCAGCATCATTAATGGCACCAGACACGTGAGGAATTGGAACACCTATGGTGGGCTACCATGACAGGCTCTTGGTCCGGCCCCTCTGCCAAATTTGAGAACCCATTGTGGCCCATGAGTCAAAATGTTTGCCAACTCCTATATTAAGCAATAGTTTTTCCTAGCCTATGGGGCAATATCACTCTAGGACAGGAAGTATGTTATGGACCACCGTATGAATATAAAAGATGGAAAAGCCTAATAAAATGGAAACTGTAGTCAACACACCTAAAAACGGGTAAGAAGCAATACGTTAGATTCTTGGGTTTTAAAAATACTTAGAATTATAACTAAAAGTATAAAGTATTATATGACTTTCTTTGATTACTATAATGGTGGGCATACATGGGTAGATCCCAGTGGGACGGATGCCCCGCCGAGCGCAGCAGTTCATCTATATCGAGGCGCAGCACCCTGGAACTTCTTAGTGTGGGAAGAGGAGCAGAGGCTAAAAAAACGTACGTGATAGGTGTACGTAAAAGCCAATCAGCGACCCAGATGGCGCCTGAGCAAATCCCTCACCTCTCCTCCTCTAGTGTTGGCAGGGAATCAGCAGACAGTTGAGTGCCTATGCTCCCACTATTCCACCAATGAACGGGGGGTGATGTATATAATATATATATTGCGTCACATAACTTGAGAATAGGGGCACATGTCCTTTGAATCAAAGGTTATGTGCAGCATAGATATCATCTAAAGGCCCCCATACACGGGTCGGATTCCGGCCGGATTCTGGGCCGATCGATTCCGGGCGCGTGCACGCGAAACGATCGTGCCGGAATCGCGTGCAGCCCACCTTGTCCGTCCGATCACGTCCGATCGTTCGGGGGCCCAGAATCGGATCCGTCAGAGAACCAACATGTTGGTCTTTTTGATCCGATTCTGCACAGATCAGGGGGAGTTGCCATTTGTGAGGTGGAATCAGAGGTGGAATCGGACACGGAATCGTCCCGGAATCGTGCCGGAATCCGTTGGACAAGGTGGTATGCTGCGATGGATACTCTTAATTGGCCGATTGATCACACCTGCGATTCCCGGCAGAATTGCCGGAATCGATCGGATGATGAATCGATTGGACATGGAATCCGACACGTGTATGGCTAGCTAAAGGCTTTATTGATATCTGAGGCACAAAACCTTTGATGATATATATGACACAAAATGAGCATTACCACACTACAGTCTTCCCTAATGAATTATCATTTAAAACAAGTTTTGTTATTTAAAAATTTAAAACAATTTCTTCTAGCTTGGCCTTCTGTCATTTCTTCATAATAAAATGCTTATACCAGTCAGTATAGATTGAAAATGTTATGTGCGGCCCTTTAATCTTGCTGAGGGCCGCAATTGTGGTCCTCCATATCATCCCAGTTGGACACCACTGCTCTAGAGTTTCCTTGTCGGATGCTATTTTGTAGTTGTGGTTGAGTTTTGAGGTCTTTCAGATAGCTGCAGGTTCGATGCTTGAGCGCCAGGAGCGGTCAGGAACGGGTGGGCACGAGCGGCCAATCAGGGGGGCACACCTACAGCTCGGATGGACAGCTATATCGGCGGCCCTAATTGAGTGGACACACCGACCTGACTGGGCGGCCTGGCCCCCTATGGCTAGCCCAAAGCGCCAGCGCTGAGTAGCTGATCCCATGACGGACATGTCCTAGGTGGTCTTAGGTCTGAATACAAAGACCTGGTGCATCTATTTGTGACGCGGCCCCCTGTTCTCCGAAGCCTCAGGTACACTCTAAGTACCTTCTCGCTGTGTATCTGCGGAGGGCTTGCGGCACGGGAGACATAATAGATACAGTAATGATGCGTGTAAAACGAACGATGACAATAAAATGTTGGGATGAAAGCTTCTACTGCAGGTAAGAGATGGGACAGAAGATCCTGTTGTGCTTTATAAGAAACAGCAGCATGTTATCACAGCTTAATATTCTGTCCTTCGGGGTATTTATAAAGTCTCCGAGCTTTTATAGGATCTGCAGCTCCAAATTATTTGGGGAAAGGCATGACGGGTCAATCAGTAAATTCCTTCCTTTCATCTCTAATAGTCTAATGGAGTGTTTTATTTATAAACCATTTACCGTGCCGGGGTTCCAACCTTGTTTGTTAAGTTTATTATAGTCATATAAGTTGTATGTAACTATAACAGTCCACAATACCAAAGGATAAACTGAAATTCACATTTCTCAATATTTTACCATTTTAAAGCTGAATGTAAAACCAAAATAAACAAATGTGACTTCAGTTGCAGTCTAGCCAGGAAGATGCCACCGCCACCTTCTCTGCTCTATTTAAGTCATCTGTCATCTGAACTCCCCAAGATCTGGAACTTTTCTGCTCTTACCTCTTGCGCGCATGTCCACACTAAGGCTATGTTTCCAAGGCGTCTAGGGCTGTCAACCCCTCCTGTGTTAAGCACATTCCTTCAAGGGGAGGTCAACTGAGCCAATCTTTATTACCTGCTGTAATGGTATCAACCGCCAGCGACATCCTTCTCCCGTGACCTCCAAGCCAAGCTGGGGTTCCAAGCTTCTGAGCAGCTCTTACAAGAGCTAGTGGTATTATAGCCGTTCCCTACAACATGAGACGAGGCTTCAAGTTGAGGGTAAGAAGTCGAACTGCTTTATTGATAGAATGCTCAACCTTATATACACATTCCCCACGCCGGAGGACCTCCTCTGGGGACCTGATAGAGAACTATGTGTGACAATACACAGACCACTGGGACCACTCCCACCAGGTTTCCCCGGCATCGGAGATAATTAGCTCAGACATTCAGTCTGTAATACAATCATCAAAGACTGTAACCCCCCATTGTTTGTGACAGTGCCTGTACAGTCCACACAATATCCCACCGTCTGAAAGAGGATTATTCCGGAGACAGTCTACATCACACATCTCTCCAGGTACTGAACCGATCCTCCGGCGGAGATGTTAATGCAGGGCACTACGTCAACCCTTGGCTGGTGTATCGGCTCCACGCCGTGTAAGCAATAGTGATGATCGTGAATATTCGGATTCCGAATATTAATCGCGAATATCGGCAATTCTGAAATTCGCGAAGATGCCGAATATATTGCCGAATATTCGCAATTCCGGATATTCTGTATTTTTTATCCATTACACACGCCTCTCAATGCAAGTGGACGAATGGGAAGGCTGCAACAAGAGCCTAGCAACACTGCCTGCAACCATCAACAGTTTTTTCAATGAATATTGGGGTGATGCGAATATTGCGAAAATCGTCACTTTCGCATAAAAATTCGCGCCATGTTAAACATATATTGCGCGCGTGATTCGCAATAAAAACTGCCGATATTCGCAATAAACCCCCCCCCCCAAATATTGCCGAATGCGAATATTTTCCAAATGTTTCCCATAAAATTTGCTGCATGCCGCGAATACGAATGTTGCCTATGCCTCAATAGTAAACAATCAGTGCAGCAGGCAGGTAATTTATATTCAGTTCAGTTTACCTCCCTGCGAAGGAACGTGGGGTTGCCAATGGAGCCCTAGACGCTGTGGAAACATCGCCTAAGGGAGATCCTTCAACTACATGCCGTCAGGTGCAACTTCCTTTCCAGCAAGGAAAACAGTTAGCAGCATATTGGTAAATTCGCCAGTTTTCATCCAAAAGTGATTAGTAAGTCAGTAATGGGGGGTTGTCCAGCTGTACAACAGTACTGGTCAATTGGTAGGTCAGTAATGAGGTGAAGATCAGCTGAAGAGGTGTGATTTGATAGGTTGGTTATGGGGTGAAGATTAACTCAAGTGGTTATTAATAGGTCATTAGAAGGATGAAGACTTGTAGAAAGGAATGGGTGATTGATAGGTCAGTGGTGGTGTGAAGATCAGCTGTAGAACAGTACTGGTAATTGGTAGGTCAGTAATGGGGTGAAGATCAGCTGTATTGCTGATTTAGGAGGCCAATAATGGTCTGAAGATCAGTTGTAGGGCAGCACTGGTGACAAGGTGGGTTAGTAATGGGAAGAAGTTCCACTGTAAGACAGTATTGGCTATGGTGTAGGTCAGTATTGGGGGAAGATACACTGCAGTACTACACTCTTGCCATGATAGGTCAGTAACTGGGTGAGAGTAAGCTGTAGAGAGAAGTACTGGTTATATGGTAGTTAACCTTCTGAGCGTTCTCCCCGAATTAACTCGGGCTGAGTTTCATGCATCATGAA
>CM070034.1:171346563-171357790 GCA_036250615.1 Ptychadena robeensis
AGCGCATCACATTTAGTCAGATCTCTCTGCAATGCATAATACAGCATACCCCACCCCCACTGTGGCGCAGTAATGTTGAACTACATGTAACAGAACACCTTAGCTATAGCTACAGATCACTGGATGGAGTATAATAGCAAAGTAGCTCAGCCATCCCTAAATCAGCAGCAGCTCTCCCTATCTATCTAGTACTGGATACACAGGATAAATGTAAAATGGCTGCTGGGGGGCTTCTTTTATAAGGGGGGTATCCTCCAGGAGCGAAAGGAAGTGTTATTGGCTGTACTGTCCTATCTGACTATAGGGTGAGGGGTCGCACTTTGTCTCCATGTTAAGGTGTAGAAGGCGGGTCAAACACCCATAATGTTCGCCGGGATGGCGAACTGCGAACATGCAATGTTCCCCGTGAACTGTCCGCCGGGCGAACTTTTCGGCCATCACTAGTGATAGGCAAACATTGGGTGCAGCCGTTCAAGAACAGGTGAATCGGACTTTAGTAAAAGTCTGACGTCCACGGCGAACCACCAACTCCAGTGGCACGTCTGTGTCCCTCGACGTCTACTGGCGAAATGATCTTGACAGAGGCCGACGGTGAGGGTATCCTTCTGCCAGACAGATCAGCCGCACAAGGATCTAAAAAAGCATCTTAAATGCTTGACAAAGGGAAACGCGTCCCATTGATCCTTCCAAACACTCGGGAGTAGAGATGGTTGAAAATTTTTAAAATGAGACCATTTTGACCATTTCGAGTTAATTGCAAAGCCCCTGAGCATGGTATAATTACCAAACTTGCTGGAGATGTAGAGAAGGGTTGGGGGTATACTACAAAAAAGAAGTATGTCTCTAACACAAAACGATTTTGCATAAATTAAGTTCAAAGTCAGGTCAAAATTTCAAAAATCTGAATTTTGACTGGCTGATCCGACCGGCAGAAGAATGCTACTTCTTCTTCTGCACTTCTCACCGGCACACGGGGTGGGTGGAACACCCGTTCTTTTCGCCACTGCGGAGATAATAGAACATGCAGTGTTTGCTGGGGACTGTCTGCCGTGTGAACACTGCAGCCATCACTAATTGGGTATAAAAAAAAATGGACACTGCTGACTTATCTTCATCCTGCAGACCCTGGTGGTTACGCTGAGTGTTGCTCGGGATAAGTTAATTTTACAAAATCTAACTCTGGGATACTCACCTTTCCCCATCGAGCCAGCTGAATATCGGCAGACTCTGCGATTGCTTCCAGCAACATCTCTTGGACATCATTGCCGATGCCAGGGAGGCGGGAGGGGGGGAAGCTCCATTGACCTCCATGTTAAGGAGGCGGTGTAGGTTTTCCGACCCATATCCCCGGTGTCATTGATGAGTAGAGGGGCCACTTGATGAAGCTGTTATGGGCCTTGTACAATAGGAATTGTTGAGACGAAATATTGTGTATTTCTACAGTTCTCGTTACAATACAATCAGCAGGAAGTTTTTTATGACGTGGAGCGTTAGGAAAGTTTCTTCTTCACTTTTAGAAGTTGTCCCATATGACCACTTTGGGAGTCGGGCTCATGAATTTTATGACTCTTCATGGATCCCAAATATAATTATTCAGTTGAATGAAACAATCTTCTGCTCGCCATCAATCAGTTTTGCCAGATATTTTCTTATCGGCGGCGTGTAGCGCGAAGCAGGATGAGGTGCGCAGGTCGGTGGCTCGCCATACAGGGGGAGGGTACTTTTTACCACTTGTCCTCTTTGATTAAGTGCTGCGTATCCTCAGCCGGGAGACAGAGCGAAGAGGAGACTTGTGTGTCTTGACAACGGAATTCATAATACTCGCTGTCATCTTTTATCTCCTGGATTCCAGAAACAGATCAAAACCAATCGCTCACTTTGTGCCAGACTAATCGAGTTCTATGATTAAATGTAATCCTGATAGATTAGTGGCAACAAATGCTCCCAGTCAGATGTATGAAGTGGAATTCATTTCATTATGTGATGTCTAAGGAATTGTTTCCTTATCAACAGCTGATGTAAAACAATGGCGTTTATATAGTAACATGATGCAGAGATCTATAATGTCCTGGTGCCTATGACATCCCATCAATGATTCAATGATCTGGTAACCTGACACAGGAACTTTCAAGGATCTGGTCACCAGACTCAGGTAACTTCAATGATCTGGTCACCTGACTCAAGTACCTTCAATGATCTGGTCACCTGACTCAGGTACCTTCAATGATCTGGTCACCTGACTCAGGAACCTTCAAGGATCTGGTCACCAGACTCGGGTACCTTCAAGGATCTGGTCACCAGACTCAGGTAACTTCAATGATCTGGTCACCTGACTCAGGAACCTTCAAGGATCTGGTCACCAGACTCAGGTACCTTCAATGATCTGGTCACCTGACTCAGGTACCTTCAATGATCTGGTCACCTGACACAGGAACCTTCAAGGATCTGGTCACCAGACTCAGGTACCTTCAAGGATCTGGTCACCAGACTCAGGTACCTTCAATGATCTGGTCACCAGACTCAGGTACCTTCAATGATCTGGTCACCTGGCTCAGGTACCTTCAAAGATCTGGTCACCTGACTCAGGTACCTTCAATGATCTGGTCACCTGACTCAGGTACCTTCAATGATCTGGTCACCTGACTCAGGAACCTTCAATGATCTGGTCACCAGACTCAGGTACCTTAAATGATCTGGTCACCTGACTCAGGTACCTTCAATGATCTGGTCACCTGGCTCAGGTACCTTCAATGATCTGGTCACCTGACTCAGGTACCTTCAATGATCTGGTCACCTGACACAGGAACCTTCAAGGATCTGGTCACCAGACTCAGGTACCTTCAAGGATCTGGTCACCAGACTCAGGTACCTTCAATGATCTGGTCACCTGGCTCAGGTACCTTCAAGGATCTGGTCACCTGACTAAGGTTACTTCAATGATCTGGTCACCTGACTCAGGTATCGGGTATGACAAGAGAAACTTGGTACCTGCAGCCATGCTGATTCTGAAAATACTTACTGCCTGGCTGTCATTCTGACCCTGTTTATTAGAAGGAAATGATAGGCGCACTTGTTCAAGTGTTATGGAAGACCAACAAATTGTGGAGGAATTTCCAGCACTTCCTGGAGCTTTACAAAAAAAATGAGGCTATGGCTCCACTATGCACTGCGATCTGCTGATGTCAGCTCAAGTTCCATTGTGTTCCTATGGGTGCAGATGGCTGCGTCAACATCAACATGACAGAGGCTCAGACCGATGACGATTGGGGGCTCTGACGGACTGTGGAGACGGCCCCTCAAAGCCCCATTGCTGTCAATGGGCGGCTTGTTCACTGTGCTAAAATCTCTGTGTTCAACACAGGGGATTTTGTGCATGTGGAGCCCTAGCCTAAGGCCAAGTGGTGCTTGGCATCTTTGAAACACCTTCCTCAGTTCAGGTGGAGGGGGTCCTGACGGATGTGAAAACAAACCCTTATGCGTATACCATATTTTTTTTTTTATATATGACGCAGTGGATCATAAGACGCAGGCAGTTTGTAGAGCAGGAAAACCGGAAACAAAAATGTGAAAGTTGGAAAAAATCCACTGCAGTACCCAATTTCAGCCACAAAAAATGGTGTCACTAGAGAGCACACTTTAGGCAATCGTAATTTTCCTCACACACGGGGAAGAGAAGGGGGGCCGCGGTGGATCGGTGGATCGTGATTGCAGCTAACAGGCAGACACAAATTGAAGCTACTGGCTGGCAGCTCCATGTATGTCTCTCTGCTGTTGTAACCAGTCCAGTAGCTGAAACAGCGACTCAATTAATGGCAGGAACAACAGTGGTAGCAAGAGGCAGCAAGCAGGAGCGTAGTTAAAACAAGCGTAGGTCGAAAGCCGATGGTGTCAATCACAAGGGAGGAAGATGAAGAGTAGTCAGGTTGTCAAAGCCAAGGGTCAGTACACGAAGGATAACGAAGGCACAAGCAGGGAAAAGCAGGAAGCAAGATACTGGCTGGAAGCATAATAATCTTACATTGAAGCTAAGCAAGGGCCTGGCTTTTATAGGAAGTCCCTGGGAGGGGCCAAGAGTTCAGGGTTCAATGAGTACTAGGTAAGCTGGTGTCTTTGTATAAGGTATCCGACAGGTATTGAAGCAACTTTCCAGTGGCTCAGGTGATAGAGCTTCAGTCAGAGTGTCCCTGGGTTTGGATCCAGACAGCTGTACTGCTTCTATTAGCAGGGCTCTGGTGGTAGAAACAGAGCAGTACAGATGAGGGATCTGGCTGTGGCCGCATCTCTCATCTGACAGGTCTTGAGAGCCAAGGCGCGACCACCCGCGGCTGAGCATTCGGCCCATAACACACTGGCAACTTTTCCTCCGATTTTGGGAGGTGAAGTGCATCTTATAGTCCGAAAAATACGGTAAAAACAATGAAAAGCTTCTCAATTGCAGTAAACACCGGAAACATAATATGGGAAATATTTATATCTTTTTCCTCACTATTCATTTAACATTCAATGTGTTTTCTCTCCTCATCGCCTGCTGTCTGTCACTCGCTTGTTCTTGTCATAGAACATCAGAAGTTCAGTAAAGAAAGGCTTCTTTCCCCCTTGTGACCGCTCTCTGGTGGCTTCTGAATATTTAAGGCATTGTCATCAGCTTGGCTGTCCTTGCTTTAAAGGCTCCTGGGAATTTTTTAGTCTTTGGTACCTTCACCCCTGTGACCCGTCCCTGTGGGAACCATCTCATGTTCTCCGTGTTAATATTATTAACTGGAAAGATCAATGCGGTTGAGAACCAAATCAAAGTTTTAACTTCACGCTTGTTTGGGGAGGTATATTCTCTCCAAGGAGCTGTCACAGCCATAGGTTACATGCAAACAGGGATTATAGGGTGTAGGGTCCGCGCCGTGAACAGCTGGGTTAAATGTTGCTTATACAACCAGGAATGTCGGGAATTCTGGGGAGATGGCTGAAGTTCTACAACAGGTGTGGGAAGAGAAAACAATGAGTGGGGCTTATATCCCCCACTGAGTAACCTCGGATAACACGAATATCAATGGCCAAGCTAAACCAGTCAGATTTAAGGATATTTCATGGAATAGGACAACCGTGTCCTTCGTTGGGTGTTGAGTGCCGTGCATGGTGGAGCCACAGAAGCAAGGCATGGAACAATTTTTGTGGTTTTCCTAAAGCTAGCCACACACGGTTCGATTTTGGTTCAATCGATGCTCGATTAGATCGAGGAATTCAATCGTCTAATCGAAAATCGATCTTAATCGCATCATAAAGGATATCTGACAGAGAGATCTAAAGGTGTATGGCCAGCTTTAGTCCAACATAGTTTGCAGCCATTGGCAAAAGAGATATTCGTACCACCAATCACCAGCATAAAGCTAGCCACACACGGTTCAATTTTGGTTCAATTGATGCTGGATTAGATCGAGGAATTCAATCGTCTAATCGAAAATCGATCTTAATCGACTCAACATGCACCCCACATTGAGTTTGCGATTGTGGTGAGATTTCGATTAAAAAAGATATCTAAAATAGTTGATTTTGGTCTGGAAACGATTGAAGTTCAGATTGAAGTGGTCTATGTTATTATATCGAATCTAATCGATCCAGGAGAAAAACCATAAACATCGACGATTATAAAACGATTTTGGCACAATCGACGATGATTTTCCAACATGTCCGATCAAAATTCGATAAATTTTTCTGCCTTCATCGAACAATTATCGTCGATCGTACCATGTGGGCATTTCTCGATTTTCGTTCAATCGATGAAAAAATTCATCTAATCGAGCATCGATTGAACCAAAATCGAACCGTGTGTGGCTAGCTTTAATCTGTGATGTGCTTCCTAATATAGAATCAAGGACAAAATCCCCCCCACCCCACCTTTTGTATACTAAAGCTGGCCATACACCTTTAAATCTCTCTGTCAGATATCCTTTAGATCTACCAACAACTATGTAGTGCCGGGTCCTCTGCGATTGAACACAGGTAGACCTGATGGTTTAGAAAGTCCCTCATATTACACGGTTTTGGTAAAGCAAAAGGAGATCTAAAGGAAATCTGACAGAGAAATCTAAAGGTGTATGGGGGCCCTTAAGCTATCCATACACGTGCCGATTCCTGAGCGATCGATCGGCGCTCCGATCGATTCCGGTGAAGCCACAGGCGTCGATCGATCGACCATACAAGTCTGTGCCTACCACCTTAGGCCACCGATTCCTGGATGATTCTGTTACCAGTCGATCGATTCACAAATGTCAACGCCCCTTGATGTGTGCCAAATCGATCAGAAAACACCAGCAGGTTGGTTCCCTGGCCGATTAGATTTGGGGGCCATGTCGATCGGTCGGGTCGATCGGTCAAGGTGGGCTGCACTCGATTCCTCGTCGAACGATCGACGTGCACGCGCCCGGTGATCGATCGGCCAGGAATCGTGTGGGAAATCGACCTGTGTATGGCCACCTTTAGACTGTAAGCCCGTCCGGGCAGGGTCCTCTACTCCTCCTGTATCATTACCTGTACCTGTGTGTTATACTGTGTTGTATCTCCACTAATGTATTGTACAGCGCTGTGTAATTTGGCGCTATATAAATAAATGATAATAATAATAATAAAGGACATATCTATTTAATGTTAATCCCTTTAAGAAAGCCAGGGCCCTGCATCACAGCAAAGTGACTGTGCCATGACCTCAAGGTATACTCAACTGTTAAGTTCCTCTGCTGCAGATGTCGACCATCCTGAGTAAGCTCCAGTACCGTCTACAGTATTTATGAAAGTCTTTGGGCCTGGAGAATGACCACTCAGTCCAGTGGCATCGCCAAAGCTGGGCATAGACGCGTCTTTTGCTGCCGATTCCTTGGCTGATCGACTGTGCGTCATCACACAGGGCCCCTAGTGGTGAGAATCGGCCGGGCACCTCTTGTGTGCCGGCCTTTATTTTGGATGGGGACTAATGGGATCGGCGGGGAATTCACCGGCATGATCACTGCGTGATCTGTTACCCACTTTAGAAAGTTTTTTACACTTATCCTATTGGGACGGGATGCAAAGGTAAATCTCTCAAATAGGGGCTGATACCTGTCTCTGCTGTTTTTATCTATTTTACAGAATTACATTATAACTTGACAAAAGTATTTACTCTTCTGGAATATATACAACAACAAAAATGTGTTGCCTGGTGGTCTCAATCGAGTAAATGTGATGACCTGACTGGGACTGCCCATGGCCCGCCCATATGATGGATCCCATCCCCTCCTCGCAGGGCCTTTTCTCCAGATATGTGGAGTATGTGGGCCCCTGATTCCCCCACGCGCATAGCAACACCCTCGAGTGACAACTCTGCCACCAATACCCCCCCTGCTCAACAACTCGGCTGGCAAACGGGCCTATGAGGAATCCCATTACTTCCTAGCAGGGTAGTGCCGTTTCTCCCGCTAGGCAGAGTATGTGGGGGCTTAAGGCACCTGGAGGCCACGGATGCCCCCGTGTGCGTTTAGCACCCCCAGCTCAACCAGCTCGGCCACGATACCCCCTCTCAACAACTCAGGCAGCTGGGAAATTGGAAATGTAAATTACTAATCCAACAAAAAAGATTGGATTTCTTAGGGTGTTGGAGATCTGGGGGATGGAAGTCAGAGGAGGCAAATATAAGAGTAAAATCTGACAAGAGAAAAGCACTGTGTGACAGCTGGAATATGACTATCAAAGGTTGACATTTGGACTGCAGGTAGTCTCAGGGGTTAGTTACTATACCAGAAAATGTCAGGGTCACACTACTGAGGTATGAGATCTGGGGGTTCAAACGTGTTGTACTGGGAGAGTTACATGGTACATCCAGCTGGTGACCTGTGGATGGAGACAGCTAATCGGAGGATCAATCAGGAACAGGGAGGTCCATCTGCAGCAGAGTCTACCATGCAGGAGGCTGATGCAGAGGACAGTGAGGGAGACAGTGAGGAAGACCACCCTACATATGGGGTGAGTACCAAACACCATCTCCTGGTACTTACCTGAGGAGCTCACTAAAAAAAGGTTTTGTGCACCTCTGGTTATATATGAGAACCAAAACCGACCCACTTTTAGAGGTTAATAAATACGTTCCTTTTTTAAATACTTTAAAAAAAAAGTTAAACCTAACGGAAGTTCATTCGCCCGGGTTGTTTGTCTGGAGCTTCCCTATATATACCGAACTCCGGCGAGCCTCTGGTCTCCCATGATAATTTATTACAGTCATTAGAGTGATCATTCATTGTTGAGCTGCAACGTGCCAAGCTCAGTGCGGATTTTAAAGAATGCGCTGAAAGCCATTATCGATCATCGCTGTTGCCTCTTCCTGTTTGGACTAAGTGCTGCCGAGGATGTGTGACTTCAACTCGCATCCATTCGCAAAGGAAAATAGTTCGACCCGCAGCCCATTACTGCCAGGCCTGTGTCTGCGTGCATGCATAATGCATCGCGCTGAGACCGACTGACAGCTGCGATGGCGGCCATGCCACACACTCGCTATTTACAGCTTGTATATAACTTTTCAGGAGTTTCGGATGCTAATTAACTTCGGGGACATGCGGTTTCAGCAAGGTTAGGAAGATGTGTGTCTTTCCACTGAGCGAGATATAAACCTATGTTTAGCAGCAAAATTCATAAACTTAGATATTAATAATAAAAACCTTTCGTAGTGCAAAGGTATAATGATCGGAATAGAAGTATATACAGTGGCTTGCAAAAGAACTTTCCCACATTTTGTCACATTACAGCCACAAACATGAATCAATTTTATTGGAATTCCACGTGAAAGACCAATACAAAGTGGTGACACGTGAGAAGTGGAAGGAAAATCAGACATGATTCCAAACATTTGTTACAAATAAATAACTGCAGGGGTGGGGTGTGCAGCGTAATTATTCAGCCCCCTTTGGTGTGAGTGCAGTCAGTTGCCCATAGACATTGCCTGATGAGTGCTAATGACTAAATAGAGTGCACCTGTGTGTAATCTAATGTCAGTACAAATACAGCTGCTCTGTGACGGCCTCAGAGGTTGTCTAAGAGAATATTGGGAGCAACAACACCATGAAGTCTAAAGAACACACCAGACAGGTCAGGGATAATGTTATTGAGAAATGTAAAGCAGGCTTAGGCTACAAAAAGATTTTCAAAGCCTTGAACATGTTAAGCACTGTTCAAGCCATCATTCAGAAATGGAAGGAGTATGACACAACTGTAAACCTACCAAGACAAGGCCGTCCACCGTCCACTCACAGGCCGAACAAGGAGAGCGCTGATCAGAAATGCAGTCACCAGGCCCATGGTGACTCTGGACGAGCTGCAGAGATCTACAGCTCAGGTGGGGAATCTGTCCATAGGACAACTATTAGTCGTGCACTGCACAAAGTTGGTCTTTATGGAAGAGTGGCGAGAAGAAAGCCATTGTTACCAGAAAAGCATAAGAAGTCCCGTTTGCAGTTTGCCACAAGCCATGTGGGGGACACAGCAAAGAAGGAAGAAGGTGCTCTGGTCACATGAGAACAAAATGCAAAACGCTATGTGTGGCGGAAAACTAACACTGCACATCACTGTGAACACACCATCCCCACTGCATCATGCTCTGGGGGTGCTTCTCTTCAGCAGGGACAGGGAAGTTGGTCAGAGTTGATCGGAAGATGGATGGAGCCAAATACAGGGCAATCTTGGAAGAAAACCTCTTGTGGCAAGATCTGAGAACTGCTGTTCACAAACGCTGTCCATCTAATCTGACTGAGCTGGAGCTGTTCTGCAAAGAAGAATGGGCGAGGATTTCAGTCTCTAGATGTGCAGAGCTGGTGGAGACATTCCCTAAAAGACTGGCAGCTGGAATTGCAGCAAAAGGTGCTTCTCCAAAATATTGACTCAGGGGGCTGAATAATTATGCACACCCCACTTTGCAGTTATCTATTTGTAAAAAATGTTTGGAATCATGTCTGATTTTCCTTCCACTTCTCATGTGTCACCACTTTGTATTGGTCTTTCTCGTGGAATTCCAATAACAAGTCATGTTTGTGGTCATGTGACAAATGTGGAAAGGGGGCCGAATACTTTTGCAAGCCACTGTAATGGTACACGTGTACATTGTTTGGAACTTATGTTCAAAACTAATTGTTTTGGGGAACATTTTTTATCTTAAATTTTTTTACATTCATTTTTATTATATGTCTATATTTAAAAAATGAACAGCAAGCAAGTCGATTTTTTTTTAAAAGAGAAGCCAATAAATATTCTAATGCCCTCTTGTCATGTATACATATTTGAGCGTCTGATGTTCCCTGCAGCAACAGTCATCACACTGCTGTGAGATATCGGAGGAGCCGGGGAGACAGTTCTGCTCTCCCCAGCTCAGCCGATGCTTTGCCTGGAGACCCTCGGTTTCCATGCAAAGCGACGGACATCGGCCGTATTTACGGTCATGTCCGATATGGCTCTTTTCGAGCGGGATTGATTGCTCTCGCTTAAACAGGGATGGCCTCATATTATATGGGCCAGAACGATGGCCGTGAGTGCGCACGGCACTCAAATCAGCCATCGATCCGGCCCATATCTGCAGGTTTGTACCCTGCTTTAGTCCATTTGATTAGTCCACATATTACAGCCACCCAGACTTCTTTAGGAGTTTCCCCATGTTGGAATGTAAAGAAAAGCAGGTACAGCTGGCGTCCCTTATGTTGGTAAAAAACTGAATGGCTCGTTTACACATTGGTGTTGGTTACCTGCAGGGTTGAGTAAGCAGCTGCCATCACCTGCCATCACCAGGCTGAATAAGCACTGACGTTGTGGACAATACAAATTGTTTGGATTCTTTAACCACACCGCCACTTCAACACCAATGTAGCCAGTAAAAGATGGTTACTTTAGGTCAAGACAACGGGCAAAATAGGATACGGGGAACCTTTTACATAACTTGTTCCCATAAGAAATAATTTTAAACTTTTAGTTGTAACTCAAGTTGGTCTTCAGCTAAGCTGTGTATACTGCTATCCCTAAAAGTCAAGTTGTTATGCAAGGAACCACCATGGCCAACCTTTCTTGCCTATCTCTGCCATAAAGCATTAACACTCTGAGTCTTTGAAACAAAAAAATTTATAAAAATTGTCCACTTTTATTTCTGCCATAAGGCCCCGTAAGGCCCAATAACATGTATTCTATCAGGGAGGACCCGGCACTACATAGCAGTGATATATACCTTCCAATC
>CM070034.1:171407372-171417896 GCA_036250615.1 Ptychadena robeensis
TCAGTAACCTGAGATGGATATGAGAGTACTTACGGGTCTTGATCATACTTTCTGAAGACAGGCAAACATGGTTGTACCACTGGCTGTAGGGTTGAGCACTGAATGCCAATGGGAGCAGAGATGGGAGAGATGAAGAGGTTCAATAGCTGACAAACCCTCAACCGGTGAGGGTGCGTCCTTGTAAAGATATTTAGCTTCCTTGCCTATGAAGGACAAATTGACAAACAAAGGAGTTTTCTGACTTTATACTCGCCTTGCCATGGTCCTGGAAAGCAGGGACACCATTGTCTCATCAATCATTTAACAGTACTTGGGCCTATTGCTGGGCCCAAGAACAGCATGCGGAGCTGCCATAGGTAATCTAAACCCTGAAGAATTGGGTAATGCCACTGTCTTGGAGACCACCACTGATAATGGGACTTGCAGATATTCTTCCCGTTTGGTGATAGTGTTTGTTTACAACTTGTAAGGTAAGGGGACCCTTTCCTATAATGTTTTTGGACTCCTCCACTAATTGGGGGGGGGGGGGCAATTAAAGCATTAATAGGAAATATTTCTGTTGCTCTCCTTTCCCTTTAGTGCCCAAGTCTATATGAAAGTAGGACCAGTGTCCAGGACCAATGTGACCTGTGTCTCCCATAGGGTCCTCTTTAATAATACAAAATAGGGCAAACTGTAAGGAAAGGGGACCCTTGGGCCACTAACTGAAGGGGGGGGGGTGTTAAGGCATTAATAAGAAATCTTTCTGGTGCTATCCTGTACTTAAATGTCCAGTGCCCATGTCTATATGAAAGTAGGACCAGTGTCCTAGACCCCATGTGATACTTGGCCTTTGTCTCTCATAGGGCCTTTCTACAGTTGTACATCCTTCACAGAAGTTACACCCCCCCCCCATGTGACCCTTGGCCCTGTTCTTAAATGTTCAGTGCCCACGTCTATATGAAAGTAGGACCAGGGTCCTTTAATCCTTATGGCCCTTTGGCCCTTGTCTTCCATAGGACCTCTCTTTAATAATACAACATAGGGCAAACTGTAAGGTAAGGGGACCCTTTCCTAAAATTGTTTTGGTCCCTTCCACAAACTTGGGGGGCATTAAAGCATTAATTAGAAATTTTTCTGCTCCTATCCTGTACTTTAAGGTCCAGTGCCCACATCTATATGAAACTGGGACCAGGGTCCTAGAACCCATGGGACCCTTGGCCTTTGTCTCCCATAAGGGCCTTTTGTACAGTTGTACATCCTTCACGGAAATTTCATTGACCCCCCATGTGACCCTTGGCCCTCTACTTAAATGCCCAGTGCCCATGTCTATATCGGGACCAATGTGGCCCTTGTCTCCCATAGGGTCCGCTTTAATAATGCAAACTTTAAGATAAGGGGACCCTTTCCTAAAATTATTTTTGGGTCCTTCCACAAACTGGGGGAAGAAATCTTTCTGCTGCTATCCTGTAGTTAAAGGTCCAGTGCCCACATCTATATGAAAGTAGGACCAGGGTCCTAAAACCCTTGTGACCTTTTTTGCCCTGGTCTACCATTGGGTCCTTGTACAGTTGTACATCCTTCACAGAAAATATATCGACCCCCCCCCCCTCATGTGACCCTTGGCCCTGTACATAAATGTACAGTGCCTACGCCTATATAAAAGTAGGACCAGTGTCCTAGAACACATGTGACCCTTTGGCCCTTGCCTCCCATAGAGTCCAGAGTTAGAGTTAATAATACAAAATAGGGCAAACTGTAAAGTAAGGGGACCCTTTCCTAAAATTATTTTTGTATTTTTGGGCCCCTCCACTAACTGGGGGGGTTGAAGCATTAATAAGAAATCTGTCTGCTGCTCTTCTGTACTTAAATGTCCAGTGCCCACATCTACATATCTATGAAAGAAGGGTCCTAGAACCCATGGCCCTTGTCCTCTAAAGGGCTTTGTTTAGTTGTACATCATTCATAAAAAGTTATGTCCACGCCCCCCCCCCCCATGTGACCCTTAGCTCTTCTGTCACATAGGGTCCTTGTACAGTTGTACATCCTTCAAATAAGTTGCATCCCCCCCCCCCCAGTATAGTCTCTTAGGAACCTATGGGCAAGGAACTTAATATAATGTCAGGCAGAAGCAGACTCTGTAACGAACCACTAAGTTTATTTATGTCATTTTAATGGGCAGCGAAATAGTGTCCCCTTAATACACACTGCTGACTTTTCACCTTCCCGCTCGCATATCTTCCAGATAATGTACTGTTTGTGCTTACGTGGGAGATGATATAAATCTAGGCAAGGCAGTAATGCACAGCTCCAGTCTTCTGCCTGAATGGTTGTCATCCCATCTCTCCGCTGATATACACAACACCAACATAGTTTGTCAGCTATTGTCCAATTTAGCAGCAAAGATGATTGACGGGTGTGTCTCGGGCTCTTGTGTTCGCACAGCTTCTTCAAGCAAATGGGATTCAGGAGGCAAATGGGAGATTTATACACACACGTCTATAGGAACAGATGCATAGGTGAAAGCTAGTGGTTTGCTTTGTGGACACCAGCCTTTCGCTAAGTGGGCGTCCAGGTTGATTGAACTTGAGAGAGTTTGACTGAGACCCATCAAAACACCGATCTCTCATGTTGATTCATTTTCGAATGTAGCCTGTTATCTAATTGTGAATTCTGAAGGTGTTCTGGGTTAAATGGACTGGTACAAGAATCCAACCAAAGATTATGTCTTAAGCTAGCCATACACGTGTCGATTCCGGAGCGATCGAGCAACCATCCGATCGATTCCGGTGAAGCCACAGGCGTTGATCGATCGACCATACAAGTCTGTGCCTACCACCTTAGGCCACCGATTCCTGGACGATTCTGTTACCAGTCGATCGATTCACTAATGTCAACGCCCTTTGATGTGTGCCCGATCGATCAGAAAACACCAACAGGTTGGTTCTCTGGCCGATCCGATTTGGGGGCCATGTCTATCGGGCAGGGTCGATCGGTCAAGGTGGGCTGCACTCGATTCCTCACCGATCGATCGGCGTGCCCGCGCCTGGTGATCGATCAGGCAGGAATCGTGTGGGAAATCGACTTGTGTATGGCCACCTTTAGGCTATGTCTCCACATGCGTTGGGACCCCCTAAGCGAAGTGCAGTGCTTGGCAGGGAGTCCAGATGGATCACATACACTTTACTGCTCGGCGGATGCCAATGCAAGGGTTATCATAGTGCAGTATGTTAACCCCTGCATAGGCGGATGTCTGAACACAACATCCCCCGAGCAGGTAAAGTGTATGTGATTCATTGGAAACTCTCCCAAGCACTGCGCTTAATGTAGGGCTCCTGACAGATCACAAAACATAGTGGAGACATGGCGTTAACCTCCTTGGTGTTACGGGCTTTTCGCGCCATTTTTTGGGGGGCGAAAAGCCGCCGTACAGGCAATCGCGAAAGAGTACACTGTACTCCGCCGTTATTCCCCACCTCTCTACACAAAAGCGACACCCCCTCCATTAACATAAATGTCTATGGCGCTACCCACCCCTTCGGCATCACCGATGACACCAAAGACTCTGTGCTGGAAGAAATCCGTGAGCCTGCAGCGATGCAGAATCACTGCAGGTTCAAGGAGCACCGGCGATGCCCGATCCTGGCATGGGCGCAGTTTGTTCTAAGACTGTGACCATACTGAGTTCAAGCCAGGGGGGTTAAGCTAGCCATACACGGTTTGATATACCCTCAGGCCCCATCCAAAGTAACGTGAATCGAACAGGGTTTACCAACATGTTTCTTCAAGCAGAATGGATTGACCCCTCTCGAAGAGGCCAGTGCCCGCTCAACTTTTGCTCAAATCGATACAAAAATTGAGCCGTGCTTTACCCATTCCCTTAAATCTTTTCACCTGTCAACACAGTAGGGTTGAGTCAATGGGTATGGTAGGGCTGTGGTTCCCAAACTGGGGGGCACGAAGGGATTCCAGGGGGGCGTTGGCCCTCATTCTTAACATGGGAGGGGGCGGCTTGATAATGTTCCTAAATAGAAAAGGGGGGCCCTGCAAGGAAATTTTGGGAACCACTGGTGTAGAGTTACCATTTGACAGTCAACACTTAAGGGCCAGATTTCAAAAAATTCAATTAACCGTACTTGATTTTCCTAGAAAAGGTGGCAACTTGAGCTGTGTGTGGGCGGATGCTTACTGAAGAACGATATTAAGATGGATCCCAAATTGAAAAGACAAGACTGACGTGTCTGATAAGTAAATTGATGGAGCTATTCATCTTCTGCGAGCGATTTTCTTCCATTTCCCGGCTTGCCAGGGAGGAGCTGTCAGTAATGAAGTGCGCGCATAGTTTCTCAATAAACTCATCCGTGTCTCTACCTCGCTAGTTACATCTGCGGCTGCGAGACGTGTGCTGCGGCATCGCGAGCCCGGGTGTAATAGGCATGAAAATTAGGGGAAATTGCGTTATTAAATTGGACATCGATGAAATGAAGCGTAGAAAGAAGAAAGATTCATGGCGGGATGAAGGATAATTTACGTCAGGAAAAAAGTTACAGATAACAAAGATGGATTCATTTAGATCTGAGATGGAAAATAGGCGAGAGCGCTTGGTAAAGGACAAGCGAGAAAAACTTTCTGAATTTCACACATCACCTACAAATTGGCAAAAGAACTAAGTCATGCGGCAAAACCTACATCAAAAATGTTCTCCATCGCTGTGTGGTTAATAGAGATTTTGACGATTTTGATGATTTTGAGTTAATTGCAAAGCCCCTGAACATGGTATCACCACCAAACTTGCTGGAGATGTAGAGAAGGGTTGGGCGGTATACTACAAAAAAAAGTTTGGCTCTAACACAAATAGTTTTTGCACAAATAAAGTTTTTGCACTTTGAACAAAGTTCAAAGTCAAGTCAAGTTTCGAAAATCGGAATTTTGACTTTAACTTTGAACTTAATTTATGCAAAAACGACATGTGCTAGAGCCAAATTTTTTAAAAAATAATGTTCCCACAACCCTTCTCTACATCTCCAGCAATTTTCATGATGATACCATGTTCAGGGGCTTTGCAATCAGCTCACAAACTCAGTATTGTTGAGCTCGAATTTTAGATTTTCGAATATTTAGCTCGAATTTCGGCATTTCGTGAATATATAATCGGATATCCGACGCGATCACAATTTTTTGCAATTTTATTGTGATATTTCACGATCCCATTCATTGCAATGGATCGCGATTATATAATCGCAATGCAATTTTTTTTTTCTCCCAGTCGAATATCCGAGCTACATTGACTTGCATGTATTGCGCATATTTGATCGCAATTGCGATTTTTAGATCGCAATCCATGTCCGCAAGTGCGGATATTCAAGATTACGAATGTGGAATCAAATATTATGGCGGATATTCGCAAAATTACGCAAATTCGAATATTGCCTAGTCGCTCATCACTATAAGTTAGCAAGTCGAAAAATTTGACCATCTCTAGTGGTCAATTCACCAACTGGTGCTTGCCCAAAGCTGTCATGTATAGGTTATCCCATAAATTGTTATCCTATGGATAGCCTTTATATCAGGGGAGGGCAAACTGAGGCCTGGGGGCCAGATCCGGCCTGTTTAGCTTTCTTTTCAGGCTCTTTGTCAACTTGAAAAGAGTTGCACAAAATGCCTAGAGGCAAGGGTCGGCATCAGAGCTCCAGGAGCAGGTGGGCACGGGCAGGTGACTGCCCCCCATTCACCTGCCCGTGACTATGTCTTGCACAACTATGTCTCACAGGTGGGACAGGCATAGGAAGAGGGTCCCAACTGAGTGGGCACTCTGACCTGACTGGGCAGGCCTAGCCCCCCATTTCCCGCCCATAGCGCGGGCACTGCCTAGAGGTGTCTAAACGTTGACTTGGGGAAGATCATGTGGCAGTAGCGTGATCATGTGATGACACTGTGGGTGCATCCTGATGGTGACAACAAGCAGTCTCTAGGAATTATCTCTGCTCATTGCAATGAATGAGCATTTTTTTTTAAGTTCAGGAAATTTTAAAAGATAAAGTGGTGCGCCTTGCTTTCCGTCCAATCAACCGGCGCCCGAGCGCAGCGCGGTGGCTTCACCCGGGGCACTTGAACGGGTCATCTATCGAGCACCCACCAGGACTTGGATGGGGACCTTTACTGTATAATAGGATATATAGACTCTACGTTCACAGTCTATGCCAGTGGTGGGGGGGGGGGGCGTGAAGGTATTCCGGGGGGGGCGCGGACCCTCATTCTGAACCTGTGTTTGAATGGGGAGGGGGGGCTCAATAATGTTCCTAAATAGAAAAGGGGGTTCCTGCAAGGAAAGTTTGGGAACCACTGGTCCACACTATTAATATAGATATCTATATACCGAGGGAATGCCGAAAATAAAAGACAGACATGATATGAAAGGAATGATGTAATGGCTCCTGAGTTGAGGTTGAAGGACAATCTCTCTATGTTTCCCAGAGTTTCACATAGACAAAGTCAGAGGGAGAGCCTTGACAAAATGTCCTGTGACAGTTGGCGCTTGGCCTAACAAGTACAGATTGGACAGCTGTTGAAGTTGCGGATAGAATGGAATTGCCCATTAATCAGCTTTCATCTCTTCCCAGCGTACATGCTTCCTCCCCTTCCTCCGGTTACAGCCTCCTCATCTCTTTCACTCTGGACAGAAAGGAATCCAATTGTTGAGTGGAGTGAGGAAGACGCATGTATCGGATCATTGTCCCCCTGGGTGGCTGCCGCATCTAGTGCCATCCGCGATGATGAATCGTTGAGCGTCACCGGTGTGTTTATGGAGTAAATTGATCCGCATTAAACATTCTTCTGTCTCTGCCTGATGTTACCATTAAAAAGATAAATTGTCGCATAAATGTACTGAGAACACAATATGAGTTATTATTGTAGTTTACCTGGAATTAGTAGTTGACAAAACTTTACCGTAATATCTCATTGCCATGATATTTTGCGAATACGAATATTGCCGATGCTGCTCATTAATGATAATTTGACTAATATTCGATTTGTGCATTGCAAAACGATATTTACAATTATAATCACATTGCAATTACCTTCAAAATGAATGGTCTCATGTCTTATTTGTTTTCGCAATCCATGGCCATAAGCATCCCAATGCAGAATATCACGAATATTCGATCCACTACCATATTCGCCAATTCTCGAATAGCCAAAAATATTTGCAATTCAAATATTCGAGCTCAACACTACTGCTCATCAGTTATTATACATGGTGATGAAATACCACATTGTAGGCCTGCGCCTGTAGTGGCCTAAGAAACGGTCACTTAACTGTAATATATGCATTATGTAATATATGCTGTATATTGTGTGTCTCCCTATCAAGGGTTATTATAATTATTATTATCATTTATTTATATAGCGCCAGCATATTACGCAGCGCTGTACAATACATTCGAGTGGAGATACAAACACCCAATAACACACAGGTACAGGTATGACATAGGAGGAATAAAGGGCCCTGCCCGGATGGGCTTACAATCTAATAGGTTGGGGAATAAGGTACACAATAGGTTACGAAAAGCTGGTACCATGACTCATGTCTGGGTGTGTACTTGAATCCTTCCCTCCAAAATGTAACAAACATAGTCCTGCCCAATACCAGGCCTTCTGCCTGCCCCATTGCTAGGACATAAATAGAAGTCCTTTGGAAGCTTCTGGGCTTTTTCCTGTGACTCCTGTGATGACTACAGGCCTCCAGCTTTACTCCCTGGAGAAGGTCCGCAACACCCAGCCATTGGTCCAGTTTGGAACCCCAACCTATTAGATTGTAAGCCCGACCGGGCAGGGTCCTCTACTCCTCCTGTGTCATTACCTGTACCTGTGTGCTATACTGTGTTGTATCTCCACTCTAATGTATTGTACAGCGCTGTGTAATATGCTGGTGCTATATAAATAAATGTTAATAATAATAATAACGTAGATCCCCATGTCTGAACCCCATCCCTGCCTCTGGGTGAGGGTGCTACATTTGTAAGTATTCCTCAATAAAACTGTAAATAGCCCCCACCTGCTGGCGTGGACCTTGGAGTTATTGGGCTGTGAGCGGAACCTGGTGATCCAGCAGAGGACATCCACCCCAAACAACCTGGCCGCGTGAGTGGTTTCACACACTACACTTGCGCGGCGCTACACACCCCCAACTTTCAAACAACACCCCCATACCCCACCCCTAACATTTAAATAAAATGAAGACAAGTGACATATGCCTGCCCTTCACCCCAGTTTGGACCACATGACAAGATGCCAGCATGTGATCATGTGACCAAGACCAGCAAGAAGACAAAGTCCATGGTACATCTTTTTTTGATAATTACCATTGATTCCCTAGGTGTGTTATGAGGGTTAGTATGATTTTGGAACAACTAGGCTGATTATTATCTACCTATCAGTGGCAACCCCCCCCCCAAAGAAAAAATACATGCATCATCTAAGACCTGTGATAACAATATTCACTGCATACCAATATTCAGCCTTGAATAGCCTTGTACTGAGAGAAGTAACCTGGAGCGTTGCTGCCGATTGCCTGTTATAAAGCCAGGGAACAACAAATCTATCAAAGAAGATGGAAAACGTCATTGTAACCAACCGAGATTCCGACGGTGATAAATCTGCCGCTGCTCTTGTCTCCATAATACATCAGGATTTGATGAATTAGATGTTTTTTCTATTACACATCCCTCTTATGTTACCGTTTTCGACCCAACCACTTCACACACAAGTTTATTTTTCTTTAGAGTTATTCTCTATACATGTGGCCAGAGCTCAAAGTGTTGTGGTCATCTATGGCAGAGCAGAAGAGTATGGAAGGTCCAGGCTTGTGTGTCCTTCTATGTGTAGTGGTGTACAAAAAAATTACCCCGTTGAGCCCTTGAATGATATATGAATGATTTATGTCAGTTGTGTTACCCATTTCCATCACATTCGTCACTGAAATCAAGAGGGTGAATTGCAGTTGCTAAGGTGTGCATCTGATGCGGAGAGATGCTCGTCATACTATATCTGGGCGGCCGCGTCATACAGCTCCTAGGGCACTTGGAACAGATGTCCCAGATGCCCTTGTTGCTGCATTATGTCATGTCTCTGCACTACGTCACATAGTGGGAGGGGCATTCTTGCAAAAACCGCCATTCTGATGTCAGAATTTTGGGGGGATTGTGTATTCAAGGGTCCGCTTTTAGAATGGTGCTAAAATAAATCTTGTCTTCAATCAATTGTATGGGTGCCATGAGTACCCAACATAACTAAAGAATGGAAGTACTTTTGTACTTGTTGCCCAGTCTTGTCAGATCATTTATGGGTAGGGAATGATCATTATGTAGACCCCAGGTGCCCAACCTGCGGCATGGGGGCCGCATGCGGCCCTTTGGGTGTTGTTTGGCGGACCCCCTTGGTCCTCCACTTGCGACCCCCAAAACCTGTAATGCGTATGGCATAGGAACTCGCCTGTTCACCGATCCTCCACCGACGCGTCCTCGCCTGGGAACTTCTTAGAGCGGTAAGAGGAGGAGAGGGACTCGCTGAGCCTCTAGCTGAGCACGCTAATTGGCATACGTGAAAGCGAATGAGTTACCCAGACAGCGCCTGAGCGCCTATGCTTCCACTAGACTACTTTGATAGTATCTATGAGGCACATAACCTTTGTTGATGTATATGGGGCGTTCCATATATCCCCATGTGTAGTGATCACACGCTGACCTGGCTTTCCTGATCAACTTTGGCGGTCCTACATGTTATGCGCGGCCCTTTTAGTGATGCCGAGGGCCGCAGTTGTGGCCCTCCATATCACCTCAGTTGCCCACCACTGATGTAGACGGTCACCTAGAAATTGGTAGAATATTGAATTCAAACTGAGGAATGGTTGTAATTGTCTTCATGCCCATATCAACCAGTCAAATTTCGGGTGTTCCAGTTTTTATAATTCCTTTTTTATATCACCTGTACTTTGCTCACCCTGTCATATGATGGCTATAGGATGAGGTTATTGGGTCGGCACATTTTCAGTGCCAGCATTGAACATACCAAGGAACACAAGAGAGAGCAGACGTTGGCACAGTAAGAGAGGTTGGTACAGCTTATCTGGTCATGATACCGGTGGGTAACTTAAAGGTTGTGCCGCTCACTGAATCCGATCACGTCCTTTAATCTTGTCATTTACAAACTGTAATTTATCTTCCAAAGATGCCCTTCTCTCTTCCATAACCAGCCAGCCTATTGCTTTTATACAATCTCATTTATAATGTCGCCTGTGTTTATTGAATAGATTACAAGATTTGTGAATGTCTCACTCTGCTAAGATTAACTCCTATAACATTTCAGAAACTTGCCCGGCTTTTATTCGGAAGACAGAATTTACTTAAAGAAGAACCTTTTGGTCGAAAAAGAAATTCAAATGGTAGAAATCTCCTACCGAGCACTCTTTGCATCTATAAGTTCCTACCCTGTTCCTCTGAAAATAAGGCACCCTTACATCTTTGCCTCACACTGAAATATAAGGCA
>CM070034.1:171443036-171453453 GCA_036250615.1 Ptychadena robeensis
TACATAGTGATTGAAAGGATTAGAAAGGTCCTCATTTTACATGGTTTTGGTAGAACAAAAGTTGATTGTACAGAAATTGATCACCTAGAATTCAGCCTATCTGTTCCCTATAGATCAGTGAGATCCCCTAGAATTCAGCCTATCCCTTCCCGAGAAATCAGTGAAATCATTTAAAATTCAGCCTATCCGTTTCCTAGAAATGAGTGAGATCACCTAGAATTCAGCATATCCCTTCCCAAGAAATCAGTGAGATCATCTGAAATTCATCCTACCAGTTTCCTAGAAATCGGTGAGATCATCTAGAATTCAGCCTATCCGTTCCTGAGAAATCAATGAGGTCACCTAGATTTGCCTATGGTTGAAAAAGAGCATTTGCTTGAAACGCGTCCCATTGTTCCTATTGAGCCCCCCAGTATCTGTAAGCAGGAAGTGATCTCATCCCCAACCAGGAACACATGACCCTGGGAGATCCACCCTTGTAAACCTCTCTCAATGTAAGTATCTTATCTGTTGTTTTGTCTCATTTTGTTTCAATTTGTTTTATCTCATCCTATTCCACATTATTTAACCATTTGTTGTACTGGTTTGTGCGCCTCTGTCCTTGTTCTTATTTATTCACCTAGAATGCAGCCCAGTGACGGCTTTACATATGGGCAGTATGGGTGGTAAACCCCTCCCCCCACAAGAGAAGTGCTTGCCCAGGGCGCCGGTCTCCCTAGGACCGCCCCTGATTCAGCCCAACAGTTCCCTAGAAATCAGTGAGATCACCTAGAATGCAGCCTATTAGTTCCCTAGCCAAGTGACCTCACCAAGAGTACAGTCTATCCATTCACTAGAGGCCAGTGACCTCATCAAGAGTACAGTCTATCCATTCACTAGAGGCCAGTGACCTCACAATGAGTTCAGTCTATCCATTCACTAGAGCCTAGGTGCACAACCTGTGGCCCGGGGGCCGCATGTGGCCCTTTGGGCATTGTTTGGCAGCCCCTCTGGGTCCTCCACATGCGGCCCCCAAAACCAAACTGTTCATACATAGGGCATAGCCAACTTCGGCGGTCCTACATCAGTAAAATTGTCAATGTTGATCAGGGAAACCAGGTCTACATATGAACTGCACCCAGGGGCAGGAGGGGGGGGGGGGTGCTGTCATATTTTGACTGCCTGACGGAATTTGGCCAACCGCCTGCTGACATATGTTGACAGGGGGATGCCGAGGGCCGCACTTGTGGCCCTATATATCAACTCAGTTGCCCACCACTGCACTAGAGGCCAGTGACCTCACCAAGAGTACAGTCTATCCATTCACTAGAAGCCAGTGACCATCATGAGTAAAGCTTATCTATTCAATAGAGACTAATGACATCATCAAGAGTAAAGCGTATCCATTCACTAGAGGCCAGTGACATCACTTATTCATTCACTAGAGGCCAGTGACATCACCACTGCTCTATCCAATCACTGAAAGCCAATGACATCACAGACAGTGTTGTGTAGCCTATCCATTAAATGTGTAACAGTGACATAATGCAGACCAAATACATCATCAGAGTATAGCCTTTTGACTACAGGTCTACCATGACCTCACTGACAATGTACCTCATCCTATCCATTCTATTGAACACCAGTGACATCACTAAGAATGTATCCCATCCTATAGTCCAGTGACAACACTCTAACCATTGCAGTTTATTCCATCTATATGGTTTACTTTCTTCCTCTCTTCTCATAAGTCCCTTTGCTGCCATTGAACTGTGTTTGTGCTTCACACAGAGACGTACTAACTTTGGAAACCTCAGAATCCTCTGACTGCAGTAAGTTATTTCAATTGCTCGGCATGCGTGCTGATTACAAGCAGTTACGTTAGCTGGACAAGTTTGCTGTTTATAGCTACCACATTATTGATTTACCATATGCAATCCCCCAGGTGGGGACAAGAAGCCACTAAGTTATTCATTATGGGCTAAAAAGCAACTTCTACTCCATGGCAGTACCGGCATTGTTCTCTATGCGTATAATGATGGCTCATGTAAGGTTTTATATCTTTAGCGTACCTGTCCTCTTTATATGATCATCTCCAGGTTGATTTTAACCTTCATTGTACAGTTCACATATTAAAAAGGTACAGCTATGGGCATTACACACTTGTATAATGAGTTTGTGCAATTAAAGTGTTCCAACTGTGCCTCAAATATTTATTGGTCATGATTTACCTTATGTGACCTTAAGCCTAGGCAAAACACCATATGTTATCTGACTCCCAAGAGGCACAGCCAGTCTTGCTCGTGGAATAAGACTAAAGTACTTTTAAGGCGCTCCTATATATGTAGTATAGGTCCAGTAACCAGGTTCATTCTACATATACAATGTGATGATATGGTCATCCCCGTGTGCATGCTGTTTACAGTTCTAAATGTTGTTCTTTCAGACTTAGTGGGCTAGAACCCCATTATATTATTCATCCAATATACATGTTTTACAAGTTTTTATGTAAGATTAGATATTGATACATATAGTCCCTTCAGGGAGAAGTCCTAGATGGATAAGTCTTATGGGGATCAATTAAGTTTGTCTAAGCTGAGCTCATTACTGTGATGTTGGATTCCATGGACATGTAGCTGAGCATAAATGGACTCCATAGTATGTCCTAATCCCTGTTCATTGGGATCATGGGAGGGTATTTTATGGAGTGGTGGGACTTCCAGGCATCTATTGCCTTAATGTACTTTTTCTGGTAAGGTCTTCATCTGCCTTGTCTTGGCATCATCTATGGTAACCATCTACTTTCTGGACAGAGCTATTGGCTCAGAGATTACATCTAAAGCATCATCTAAAGCTTAAATTTGGTGAAGTTCTTGGTTAAGGAACAGATGGAGCCTCCCTCCATGTTATCATCTGCCAATGGATGAGACTTTCCCTGTCCTGGCATCATCTATGGTCACCATCTACTTTCTGGACCGAGCTACTGGCTCAAGTTGATACAGTCATCTAAAGTATGGTGCAGTTCTTGGCTATGGAACAGATAAGCCCTTGCTGAAGGCTCTTACTATGTTATCATCTGCCAATGGATGAGACTTTCTTTGTTCTGGCATCATTCATGGTCACCATCTACTTTCTGGACCGAGCTACTGGCTCAGACATGACACAGTGATCTAAAGTATGGTGCAGTTCTTGGCTATTGAACGGATAAGCCCTTGCTGGAGCCTCTTACCATGTTATCATCTGCCAATAGATTAGACTTTCTTTGTTCTGGCATCATTCATGGTCATCATCTACTTTCTGAGCTCGGCTACTTGTCCAGATGACACAGTCGTCTAAAGTATAATGTATGGTGTGGTTCTTGGCTATGGAACAGATAACCCCTTGCTGTAGCCTCTTGCCAATAATACAGTGCTCAAAGACAACACAAGCTAACATAAATGTTCTGAAGGAGACAAATCTAATGGTCACCATACATGAGGTCATCGCGCCATGCTCAAGCTTCATCTATATAGAGGCGAACACTGCTGCGCCATCGTTATTGGCCACTACTGCGCGAATCCATGTTGGAAACCTATTCCGCCAAACTTCTTCAAGCAGGATTAGTTGATCCCATTCGAAGGAAGCCTGATTGGCTCAAATTTTTTCATAGATTCAAGCAAAATCCGGTGCCGTGAAGGCGCATGGTGCTCAATTGTGCTCAAATCACAATTTACAAATCACAAATCACAAATTACAATATCTAGACATGTATGCCTAGCTTTAAAACCTCCCTAGAGAACTCATGAAGCCAGATATGGTGTTAGAAATGGGAACGTTCTTACCTTGTGATCAATGGATGAGGAAAGGCCAAGGTGATATTTTCTCCAGCCTCTAGTAGACTACTGATATCATCAGAGCAGGCAAGTCACATGCCTAGACTCTTTCCTAATGATAAAATGTACATCCTAATGTAGGGAACTTAACAATGAAGACTTGTAAGGTCTTGCCAATGGATGAGATTTTCTTTGTCCTGGCATCATCCATGGTCACCATCTACTTTCTGGACCAAGCTACTGGCTCAGAGTTGACACAGTCAATGATACATGGTACGTTCTACTGTAGGGAACTTAACAATGAAGTCTTGTAAGGTTACCGAAAGGTCCACATTAATGCCGAAAGTCCTTTCCATCCTCCATTCCAGCCTACTCTATGGGATGAAACCACAGCTATATTTAACCTTTTCATTTTTTATGTTGTTGATTTGCTTTAAAGTTTAAGCCTGGGAGCCAGATGTGGCCTTTAAGGACCTTTTTGGATGTCCATCGACCTTCTCCTTTACAACGTTTTATGTTACGCTATATAATTATTTATTAGAGTCTAGCTGAGCCATGAAAACCAAAGGAATAACCCAACCCACTAAAGAGCTTAGCAATGGATGTCCTATATATAGGCTTCCTTCTCTATTACATTACCACTGCCATTTAGAGCAGAAACAATGTCATTTCCCAAACAGCCCTCTCGTAGATTTATGACCACGATCTACATTATTGCATTTGCGTAGGTTTTCCATCTATTGAGGAATGCATTCGTTTTGCCTGCAACCCCGGAGAATCCCGGAGATATCTTCTGAATTGTTTCATTCATAAAGGATATTTTTCTAAATGATTGCTAAAAAAAAAACACGGGGCAAACCGAGCAAGAAGTCGATTATTTAAATAGGCCGTGATGAAATTGATGAATTAAATATCTGAACCTAATTCGATGAACTTTGCAGGATGTTGCCTGGAGCCTATTTCCACCAAAAATGTCTCATACCTGAACACTGTTTAGCAAACATTGCGATAACAGCTGATTATTAAAGCAATACGTTACGTTGAAGCGCCTCTAGCTGGGCGTTCTTGTAGAAAGGTGATTTATCTAAGAATAATACGGTTATCGTTTTCTGGAGGGGTCACAGTTTTTTTTTTTTTGAATGCCATGTTTGACACAGAGCGAGCTTAGCCGCCGCTGATTAATAATGATGGTAAAATATTGCTGCTGCTTCTGGGCAACGCGGAGTGTTATTATCAGAGTTACCGTCGCATTTTTTCCTCCAGTAAACAAGATGGACATTCTGTCAGAAGCTAAAGAAGATGAGGCCATCAGTGGCAGATCGCATTAGCCGAGGCGGATATACAGTAGTATTACTCCAAAGAGGTCTCGAAGGACAAAGCCGTCAAGAAAGTGCAGCGTTAGGTCTGTTTTGCCAGCCAAGCAGAAGTGCCGAAATCTCCATGAGGCACATGCGGCCCATGAAGGAGGAAATAGAACTGTGCGTTGCAGCTATTAACCTCATCCTACTCTCTGTCCTCTACTTTCTAAACGGCAACTGCGAAAGAAAGGCTGAAGTATGCTGGTGTGGTGGTGTAGAAGGACCTTCTGGATTGGTCTTCAGCAGTGAGCAGTAGGTCTGTTTTGTCAACCAAGCAGAAGTGCCAAAATCTCAATTAGAGATGGTCAAATTTTTTGACTTGCTAACTTTGTGAGCTGATTGCAAAGCCCTTAAAAATGCTATCATCACCGAAATTGCTGGAGGTGTAGAGAAGGGTTGTGGGAACATTTGAAAAAAAAAGTGTTGCTCTAGCACATGTAGTTTCTGCATAAATTAAGTTAAAAAATGAAGTCGAAATTCAGATTTTTGAAATTATGACTTGACTTTGAACTTCATATGTGCAAAAACTATTTGTGTTAGAGACATACTTTCTTTTTTTATGTATACCCCCAACCCTTCTGTACATCTCCAGCAAGTTTGGTGATGATACCATGTTCAGGGAGTTTGCAGTTAACTCAAAAAATTCGACCATCTCTAATCTCAATGCGACACATGCGGCCCATGAAGGAGGAAATAGAACTGTGCGTTGTAGCTATTAACCTCATCCTACTGTTTGTCCTCTACTTTCTAGAAGGCAACTGAGGAAGAAAGGCTGAAGAGGGAAGTTAGGAGAGAGGGTGACGCCCAATCCCATCTTATTTAGGAGGGATAAGGGGTTGCTCTCCCTCCTAACTTCCCACCCCGCTTGTCACCATTACAAGCAGGGTGGTAAAATAAGAGGGAGGGGACATTACACTTACCTGATTATGCTGGAAGTGATGTCGCAGAGTGTCACGGTATTTGGAACATGGAACCAGCACTTCCACATTCCAAATACAGGAAGTGACATTTGCAACATCACTTCGAGGATCATGGATATAAAAGGTTAAGGTCCACTAGTTTAGGAGATCAGTTCCCGGCTTTAGAAAGTTCCAGAGGATTGCTGAGCCAGAAGATGCCCAAAAACCCGAGCGTGATGTTCTTTCCTTTACTTTTGTAAATATGTTTTTTTTTAATCTCTTTTTGATGAAATCAAGCAAGTAAAGTGTTCATCTGTAGATAAGTCTTGCGTCCCTCGGTTAAAAACTTCTTCAGTGATTTCATTCTAAATTACCGTTTCGGGAGGAAGCGACTTATAAATTGGACAGATTGTTATGTTTTTCCTCTAATAGCCTGCAAGACGTCGTAGCACACTACAGGGATTGCATGTCTGTATGAGGAAGTGCAGCAGACTGCAGCTATGGAACAAACAGCGCCATTTAAATATGTATAAATTGCTAGGCTCTCTGAAACCAGAGCACATGGAGGCCCTTTTCAGTAATCAGCGCTTGTTTCTTGCACAAATAAGCAGCTTGGGTTGTTAAAGGAGAAATCAACCTAATGCTTGAGATGTGTTTGTCTTATGTGTAGGGATGGACCGAACTGTTCGCCGGAGAACAGTTCGGCGGCGAACGAGCATGTTCGCCCATCCTCTCGCCGGCGGACAGTACAGGTGTTCGACCCGCCCCGTTCGCCTACGAGAAGAAGATCTAAATTCTTCCTCCGGCAGGATCAGAACCTGCAAGATCGTGCCGGAGGAAGAATCTTTTCACTACAAGACCGGGCATGCAGCCGGTCTTGTAGTGAAAAATCCGGCTTGGAGCAGGAAGTGACGTCAGTGACGTCACATCCTGCGCCCGTAACCAGGAACTATGCGTTCCAGGTTGCGGTCCAAGGACCGGATGTGACGTCACTGACGTCACATCCGGTTTTCCCGATTCAATTTCAAATTTGAATGTGTCCGCGAACAGGGCGGACTTATTTAAAAGTCCGACCCGCCCGTTTGCGGACAGTAAATGGCGATGTTCGCCCATCTCTACTTATGTGCAATGGTCCCAGGTACTGGCAGGATTCAGGGCAGGAAGGCATCATTCATATAAGTCTGTAGGAAAATGGAAAATCAGAGGATTCCAATTGTAGGACCACACCATGGGCATGTAAGATTAATTCAATCACTTTGTAACAATCTAGGGTCAGGCTCGGTGTCCAGTCACTGAAAACAGCAACTCAGAAGCAGGCAGGATCAATGCACAAAGAGGGGAAACAGAAGAGTAGTCAGGAACAAGCGTAGGTCAATAGCCATTGATTTCAGTTAAATAATGGTGAAAGAGCAAGCGTAGTCAGATAATACAAGCCAAGGGTCGGTACACGGATGATAATATTGATAACACAAGAAGCAAGATACTGTCTGGAAGCAAAATATTCTGGCAATGAGGCATCAAGGACGTGGCTTTTAAAGGAAGTACATGGGAGGAGCCAGAAGTTTAGGGTTCAACAAGGAGCTTGAAAGCAATGTATCTTAGTGCAAGAGATCTGACAAGGTAGCAAATCAGGTGTGCAGGTGGCCCAGCAGACCGAGCTGCATCCAGACGCTGAAGCATCACTGTGGTTGAATCCTGACACACTTACTATAATAGAATTGTCATAATAATAAAATATATTTACTATAGAATACTAGAGTGTGTATATGCACATTATTAAGTATAGTAGGGGTGGGTCCTGATACCAGTTGCTCTGCCTACTCTTTAAAGCCCCAAATAGTAGATGTATATTAACTCCCTCGGTGGTAATCGTGAGTGTGGCTGGGAGTAGATTTTTAACACCAAAAATGGTAACCCGACAGATGTTGAAACTCCCCTAAGGAAGTGATCAGAAGCGTAGTCAAGTAACCAGTATAGGTCAAGCCAAAGGAATCAGATAAGAAATGGGAGCAAGATAGACCAGTAATCAGTAGCCAAGGGTCGATACACTGAAGATAATAACCATAGAACAGATAAGCAAAAGCAACAAAGCAAGATATCGGCATGGAGCACAATAATCTGGCAAGGAGGAAGTGCAGAGGCATGGTTTATAAAGGAAGTACTAAGGAGGGGCCAGATTACCACTGTTAATCCTGCCAGGATCTGCATCGCTGTTTCAGCAATAGAGATGGTCGAATTTTTTTTCAAAAATGCGACCATTTCGACGGGTTCGACTTAATTGCAAAGCCCCTGAACATGGTATCATCACTAAACTTGCTGGAGATTTAGAGAAGGGTTGGGGGTATGCTCCAAAAAAGAAAGTATGTCTCTAACACAAAGAGTTTTTTTCACAAATTAAGTTCAAGTCAAGTAAAAATTTCGAAAATCGGAATTTCGACTTTAACTTTGAACTTAATTTATGCAAAAATTACATGTGCTAGAGCAAAACTTTTTTTTTCAAATGTTCCTCCACCCCTTCTCTACATCTCCAGCAAGTTTGATGATGATACTATTTTCAGAGGCTTTGCAATCAGCTCACAAAGTTTGCAAGTTGAAAAATTCGACCATCTCTATTCAGCAACTGGACTCTGAGCCTGAACCTAGATCGTTACAGTAAGCTCCTCAGGGGTTGGGCCTGTCAGTTGCTCTGCCTACTCTGTAGAGCCCCTAATAGTACCTGTATTAAACACCATGTGGGTAATCATAAGTGTGCCTCAGAGTAGATTTGTATTGTAACCCCGAGTGAAACTTTGCATTGCTTACCTGATCCAAACAAACCCGCAATGCTGGGGTTGTCGGGCAGGGGCCGTGATTACATCTGAGGGACATTTAAGAATCTCTAACATTTTTAATGTTGAAGATGCAAGAATGGACCTCACAGCGGAATCCCTGATGGAGACAACCAATGGATTATTAATATTCCTTGCTTTATCTGCAAAAATGACCGTGATTGCTGAATGTAATTATTTCCTCGGGCGCTCTTCTCCATTTTCTAAACCTCGGTCTCGTGCGGTTTATCCAGAGCACACAATGCTGTCGGCTGTTTTCTCCCCTCGTTCCCAATTCTGTTCTAAAATATTCAACACGGAGCATCTGAATTCCTTTTCCCTATAATTTATGGAGTTTCAAAACATACTGATGCCAATAAATAAAGGATGATGATAATAAATGGCCGCCTCTAGTTAATGTCTCATCGCTGCAGCCTGACTAGCATGGAGTGATTTTTCACACTTTAAGAACCTAATCATTCTCCTCCGTTATTGACTTTCTGTTGTCACCCCCGCTAAGCGTCTGCCCTTTTTTTTTTTTGCATTCCTGATTGATACATAAAACTGATGCAGTCAAATCTGTTTAAATGAAGAGAAAGAATAATGAAAGGTGAAAACTGAATGCAGAATTTATCGTCTGCTATTAGAGCCAAAACTTAAATTTTATGTATTTATTTCACAATGCCGTTTATTCTGATTTTGTTATAAATTGTATTTGTTTATAGTAGGGCTGGACAATAATTCAATATCTATATATCGCAATATAATTGTATATTGAAATGTCTGAAATGTATATCGAAATATCGGAAATAGGTTAAAAAAATTAATTTTTTGTCACTGAATGACATTCACTCAGGGGCGGTCCTAGGGAGATCGTCTCTCGGGGCGAGCATTCCCTCTGCCGCGCCCTCCGAGAGAGATCACGCTGCCGTCCCATGCCTTCCCATTGAGATGTGCGGGTGCAGTGATCTTGTAACTGCTCCTCTATGCTTTGCTGCAGCTATGCACAGGGAGGCTCATCTCCATAGAACAGGGGACCCATCAAGATCAGCCTCCCAGTCACCCGTTCATTTTGCTATGGACAGGGAACACAGAGCAGGGAGGCTGATCCCAACATGTCTCCTATCCATAGAATGAGCTCTCTCTTTGAAATGGGAGGGGCCTGGAGGTATTATAGACTTTGCAAATTCAGTTTGCAGACATCCATTGAGGCTTTTTAATGTTGTCCATATCGATATCTGAATTATATTATTGTATCGACCAAAGTTAAGAAATATATTGTGATATAAATTCTTGCCATATCGTCCAGCCCTAGTTGTTTTTTGTTTTTCTGCTCTTCCCCTGAGTACAAGGTTTACCCATTATGGTCACATGATTAGCCCCAGTTATAATAGGAAAGTAAATGGTAAATGTCATGGCATTGCCAACCTATGTGTAAGGTCTGGGTGCTTGAATGGAGAATGTCTGTTTACCCATGCCAAAAATATTGTCCCACCATGCCCGTATGTATACTGCCCAGGCATGCTATTAAACCACTTCCCTGCACATGTACCCCCCCCCCC
>CM070034.1:171458207-171469197 GCA_036250615.1 Ptychadena robeensis
GTTGGTAGATCTAATGGAAATTGTATGGATTGATCTTAAGGTGTATGGGGGGCTTAAGAAAGTAAGCGGCATTACTCTTCCTCCTAACTTACCTCCTTACGTCAGGTTAGGAGCAGCTCTGATGCTTCTAGAGAACTCGGCGACCACTGTGAAATGGTCAGTTGACCACCAAGGGGGTCCTGACCCACAGATTTAGAACAACTTGGTAAGAGGTTTTTTTCCCCAACTTTTTGTGGTAAATGCATTTCCATTGAGGTTTCCACCCACCACCCATCTTTATTTTGGATGTCTGAAGTTAGGCCTAGGCTCTACTGCATTCTTTCAGGAGCAACACTGCCCATTCAAAGTTATACACACACACACCATGCTGGGGAAAAAAACCATTGCATGTCTGCACAATGCATCCCAAAGACAGGTACAATAAGTGCCCATTGTTTTTCGGTTGACTATGGGTCACATCATGCCCATTGGTTTTCAGTGGGCGCGTAATTGCTCATTGGTCATTGGTGCCCTAAGCCAGGGTCACAAGGAGGCCAAGTGTCTTAGGGAATAGAGGTGAACCTGTGTACTCTACAGCACCAGGGAGATGATCACATGCTACAAAGTTCTCATCTTGGTGGCCTTGACACCTGGTGCCATTTAACAGGGGGCAATTGATGTAAATATGGGAGACAGCTCCATGGATGAAGTGGCTACTGTAGAGGGAAGTCCCATTTTTAACCTGGGGCACCTTTAAGTTATAGCTTGAAGTTTAGGTTGACGGCTGAACGGTGCGGAAACAGGCGGGGTGCACCCCAGTCATGTATATGAATGGGGTGCATAGACATACCCATCAATGCATGCGATTAGCGCAGGGGGTATAGTCACAGCCCAAAACACCATGGAAACTTAGCCTACTTCCAGTTGGCATCATATAAAAACAATGCCTTCCAAGCAGCCAAAGCACTGTATATTTTCTTTGAAAAGCAGCCACAGCCAGAGAATGGTATTTAATATCATGATTTTCTTTAATTTATTCAGAAAAATAGAACTGTTAAAGCCTCACTCAAGTTAATGAATTGCATTTTAAATATATCTTGAAATGTTTTCAGAGCCATCTATTAGTACAAATACAATTTTGACAGTTTTGCTCCCTCGCCTTACATCTTAATTCTCCGAGCTCCGGAGATGTGGAAGTCACGCCGAGGTAAATGATACACATCAATCACCGCGCTTATAAATCTCCAACCCGTTGCTTGTCTCATTATCTCTGTGCATATTGATTGATTAATTAAGCGTGTTACAAGCGCCCTGTTTGACCCAACTGGTGGAAGCTTCGCCTTTCCATTGTGAATTCATAGGTTGCATTTAAGGATTGCTTTAAAAATGAAGCTTTTTGAAAGTGGTAATTGTAAGGGAATAAGTGGACACTCTTACCTGCATTCCATATTGAATGAATACACTAAGACTGTATTTAACACCATAAGCATATTCCCGTTCAATGTCCCCTAATATATCTATCGGAGTCACCCCCTCCTGGTATCCATTGTGACTGGGGCAGAAACTCATAGGAAAGCAAAAACTGACATCAGAATTGGAGGTGATGGGCAAATCCATAAGGGTCCAATCGTGACCGACTCTGATGATCTAAACTGAAACAGAAACTCATAGGAAAGCCAAAATTAACATCTGAACAAAGGGGAATTGGGCAAACCCAATGTGGTCCAATGGTGGACCACTCTGATGCCCATTTTGACTGGAGCAGAAACTCATAGGAAAACATAGGAAAGACAAAATGTTTACTAGAACTGGAGGTGAATCGGCAAATCCAATGAGGTTCAATGGTGGCCCACTCTGGTGGCCAGTTTGATTGCAGCAGAAAATCATTGGAAAGCCAAAATTGACACCAAAAAAGATGATCGTCAAATCCAAGGTGGTCCAATGGTGGCCATTTTGACTGGGGCAGAATCTTATAGAAAAGACAAAACTGGCACAAGAACAGGTGGTAACGAGCAAATCTAATGTGGTCCAATAGTGACCAACTCTGACAAAATTTACACCAGAACTGGAGGTGATGTGTAAATCCAATGTTGTCCAATGATGACCTCCCCTTGGCTGAGTCAGAAACTCAGAGAAAAGCCAAAATTGCCACCAAATAAGGAGGTGAGACAAATTGCCAACAAATAAGGAGGTGAGGCAAATCCAATGTGGTCCAACGGTGACCCACTCTGATCGCCATTTTGACTGAAACAGAAATTCATAGGAAAGACAAACTTTACACCAGAACAGGAGGTAACAAGCAAATCCAATGTGGTCCAATGGTGATCGACTCTGGTGGCCATTTTGACTGGGGCAGAAACTCAAAGGAAAGCCAAAACTGACACAAGAACAGGAGGTAACAAGCAAATCCAATTTGGTCCAATAGTGACCCACTCTGACAAAATTTACACCAGAACTGGAGGTGATGGGTAAATCCAATGTTGTCCAATGACGACCTCCCCTTGGCTGGGTCAGAAATTCATATAAAAGCCAAAATTTCCACCAAATAAGGAGGTGATGGACAAATTCAATGTGGTCCAATGGTGACCCACTCTGATGGTCATTTTGACTGGAGCAGAAATTCATAGGAAAGACAAACTACACCAGAACAGGGTGTAACAAACAAATCCAATGTGGTTTAATGGTGACCGACTCTGGTGGCCATTCTGACTGGGAGCAGAAACTCAAAGGAAAGCCAAAACTGACACGAAAACAGGAGGTAGCAAGTAAATCCAATGTGGTCCAATGGTGACTGACCCTGAGGGCAGAATCCCACAGGAAACACAAAAATTTACCCCGGGACAGGATAATCAAATATAATTTGGTTCAACTGTATCCAGTAAAGCAGCCCATACACAGGTCAGATTTTCAATCAATCGACTTAAAACGATAAATTTTTAAGTCGGTATAAAATTGTATGTCGATTGTATCATGCCCCATATGTAGTACAAGATTTTTGATCGATTTTTTTTCAATCGACATAACAATCGATCCAAAATAGTCTGATTAAAATTTCAATCAGAAGTGAGATAGAATAGGTAGAAAAAATCAATCAAAAATTGGTTGACCACACTTGGTTCTCAAAATACCGAACCAACTCTCAATCAACCGATCAAAATTTACCATCCAGTCCGATCAAATAACGAAAATAATAATTTTGATCGGATTAAGTCGATTTAACCAGGTGGGCAAAACTCAATTTTCAATCAATCGACTAAAAAATTGATAGTTTTAAGTCGATTGATTGAAAATCTGACCCGTGTATGGGCTGCTTAAGACCCTGGGAGCACCAACAACATTTCTAACTATTTTCAAAACTTTAATGAAAATAGTTAGTCTGTAGATAGTTTTTTTTTTTTAAATTTTAAAATTTTTACATAATAGATATTGCAGCATGATAATGTCAACCCCTTTGTGTGTCAAAAAGAATACCTTCATAGGGAATGGGGTGCAAAGCTTAAAACTCCATCTGGAGCATTTCAACACTGGAGTCCCCAAAAGATAGGAGATACCAGTGGTGTGTAATACAACCCACCATGGTTTAACCTTCTAAGCGTCTGGCCCGAGTTAACTCGGGCTGAGTTTCAAGCATCATGAAACTCAGCCCCAGTTAACTAGAGCCGCGCTCTAGGTATCGCCGTCTTCCTACGGCGGTCGGGAGCACCGGCATGTATGCCGATGCTTCCGGGTCCGCCCCCGATCGCGTCACCAGTGACGCGAAGGGGGCGGGGGTAGGCGGCGCCATAGACCTCCGTCAAACTGGAGGGGCGTCGCTTTTCTTCAGCATAAGTCCGGCGTCTCCAGTGACGCCGGGCTTATGTTAATGACCTCCAGCTGAGCAGGAAATCACGGCGGAGCATATTGTGCCGCGAAGGCCCGTGGCACGGTTATGAAAAAACCGTGCCACGTGGGAAACGCTCAGAGGGTTAAATATCATTACCAAGTGACTTAACCCATAATATAAAGATCACGTTGTGTGGTCCTTGGTTCTTTACGGAATGTTATATAAAGGAGGACACATTGGCTTTTCCCTGAATACAATGTCTCTCTTCCACTGCGCGGTGGAGCCGAAGACGCTTTCTTAGAAAACGGAAAGCGGAGCCGCTTGAAAGGCCTTTTCTGGAAACAAAAAACCGCCAGATAGAGAGTCTCATTACAGTGGCGGCTTTTCAAAAGCAAGCAAAACCTTGTTAGCCTTATCGGGTAAATAAAGCAGGAGGCCTGCGTGCTATCGCTGGGTGAGCTACGGATTGGGTTACAGAGGACAGATAATTCCTCCGAGCAGGACTAATCAGCAGAACGCTTATTACTGATGACAAAATATGAAATGCTGACATTTTAACCGCCTTTTATATTAAGAATTCAATTGAAGCCTTTGCAGAAAATCTGCAGACTTTATAATGAACATATCCTAGAAAATATGAGTATTTCTATACCTCGGAACTGGAAACTGGACATATGTGTGTTCATTTCCCTTTTCTTAGATCAGCCCTTAGTGCTGGGCTTTCCTATTAGACAGTCCAGCATGTATTATGCGTAAGCTGATGCTTTCTGGTTCCCTGTTGCAGGGCAGCCGTCAGAAATCATGGGGCTCCGTACAGCAAAAATGTCCGGGCCCCCTGACCAGACTTGTTGAGCAGAAAAATCCCCAATCACCCCCCCCCCCCCGAAGTGGGTTGTTCCCAGCACATTGTACACAGTGGCAGTCTGGGAAGGCAGTGAGCAGAGGGTGCTGTGCCAATGAGGCAGCACGTCGGGGCCCCTATGTGCTGACCGTCGGGCCCCCCTAGCTGCCCGGGCCCAGGATGGGGGTCCGCTCTGTCCCCCCCTGACGACAGCCCTGCCCTGTTGGGTTGGTTGTAAGTCAAGTTGGTCATAAGTCAAGTTATTTTTCCCATAAGAAATAATAAATATACCAATAATGTGTTCTGAACCTCCCAAATCCCCCCCTTATCTCACCTTTATATAATACAAAGTGTTGTATAATACCAGAAACACCAATAAGTTTCTTGGTGTTCCCACTAAAAAGTTAAAACGAGCCAAGCCTACCACAAACAGAATATTGTCATCTCCATTCGAGTTGATATCTCTGTCTTTCAAGAAGAGAGGATGACATGGAAGGTGGGTATAGGTTGGAAGGAGAGTCATCTTCCATAAGAACATCAGGAATCCAGCCTTGTAGCTTTTTGTAGATTGGGGAGATGGTCCATGTTGATGGTCTGTACTTATTAGTGACACCAGGTCACATGAACACCACCACACAAGCCTTGGCCTCGGCCATAATTCTGGTTGTAAGTCAAATCTTTGGTTTAAGGTAAAACTAGAATTTTGGTTGTAACTTAAGTTGGTCTAAAGTCAAGCTGGTAACTGTCCACTGTACGTGTGTTGATTACCCGTTTCTTAGATCAGTGCTCAGCAGGTATTATACGTTATCATCATACAGTGGACCCTTAACTTTTTTGGTCCCCAAGGACTGGTTGTAAGTCAAGTTGATTTTAAGTTTACTTACAACATTATAACATATCACAGAAAATATGAGTTTTTCTATACCTCGAAACTGGATAAAAGTGAACATGTGTGTTCATTTCCCTTTTCTTAGATCATTGCTTAGTGCTGTGCTTTCTAGTTCAGCATGTATTATATGTAACCCTATTGCTTTCTGGGTCCCTTTTGGGTTGGTTGTAAGTCAAGACTATTTTTCCCATAAGAAATAATGAAAACACCCATAATGTGTTCTGAGCCTCCCAAAGTACCCCCCTTACCTGACCTTTCATAATCAAAAGTGTTGTGTATTGTGTGTAGTGAGATCCACACGCTACTGGATATCAGCAGAAAATAGAGGACGCTGGAGGATACAAGACCAGTCACCCTGATCTCGAAGTGTGAGCGGAAGTGAATTGTCTGTATTACAGGAAGCTCCTGCAGAGAGGCCTCCAACCGCCCTATACCGACTTGGAGACTAATAGCGATAAAATGCAGATACCACCTTACAGAACTAGTTCCCTGGCACTCCGACATCCCTAACAAAGGGTGAGACTCCGTATCTTTGACCATGACATTCATTACCAAACCATCTTTAAGGGCCTTACAACCCAGCCGCTGCTGTAAAAGTTTTGAAACCTGAAAACAAAAAAAATAATCAATATTCTATAAACCTAAGAAACAATGAGGGAAATTCATCCGACGCATACTATCCTCTGACTGAAGTGTTGTGAATTCTCCTCTCACAATAAACTACAGGAGGACCCCTCCTAGCAGCTGACCCAATACTCCGGTAGAGCTGGAACAAGATAACATAATAACATAACTAAACATGTTTATAGGATTTACTAACCCTTAGTTTGCCAGCTCCTTCTTACCCAGTCATGTAGTCCCTTCGCCTAGCTCTCTGTCTTTTGGCTCCGGGCCTGTCTTGTTTACTCATCATGGAGCCCTCCTTTAAATCCATTCATCAAGGAATTATTAGAGAACCCTCCATCTGCTGTGGTCCGGTATACGTTTATCGCTTACAAATTGAATTCTTATGGCGCAGGGAGCTGGCTCGATGTTCCTTGTAACGTGACCTGATATTACTGGAGAGATGCAGACACACAGATGAGATATCGTGTTTAATTTTTAATAGGCTTCAGTGGCTAAACATGCTGCAAAAAATTGCTTACTTCTGTAACTCGGATACACTGCTGCTACCAGATAGCGGGAGTACACAAGCTCCTATCTTGTTAATGCCGTCTCGTTTGGTAATGTATGTCAATACGATTTAGTGGGGCTTAGACCATGGCTGGTGGGTTTACCAGTATTACATTACGCTTCTTAAATACGGATTTTAGATGGGAATGGGGGGATTTAATCGTCTTCTCTCTCTCTAGACTAATTTCATATCCTGAAATTCCAAATAGGACGATATTCAAGTTTTTACATGGAATCTGGCGGGTTGGATTTTCTAGCTTTTGCGCATTACCATACTACAGTGTTCCCTAATGGTCGAAGTATCATTTAAATTAAATGTTATTTAAAAAATGAAAAACAATGTCTTCTAGCTATACCTGCTGTCATTTTTTTCATAAAAAAATACTTATACAAGTCAGTAAAGATTGAAAATTAGTGATGGCGAGGGCCGCACTTGTGGCCCTACATATCAACTCAGTTGCCCACCATTGGTCTACACACTCTCCGTGCTGGCCCATCTTCTCTTCCCCAACTTTCACCACCCTACATGACCCCCCAGAAATCCTTTTGGCTAGTGAGTTCCTGTACTCATTGATTCTGCTGAAAATAGGAGGTGATGTGTAGAGTTGTATAGTCCTCTCCTTGGGTCACATTGATGCTTCGCCATTGTCATTAACCTCCCTAGCGCACTGCACACGCCATTTTTAACAGCGTGGTACGGGCAATCGCAGCAGTGTACAAGGTACACTGCCTGCCATTTCCTCCCTCCCCTCTCCACACAGCCGGTGTCATTAATGACGCCGGCTGTGAGGGTTGGAAAGCAGACGCTCCTCCATTAACATGGAGGTCTATGGCGCTGCCCACCCCCGCGTGAAACGATCGTGACGCCGCACAACCCCAGAAATGCTGCGGCTGGAAACAACATTGCCGTAGCTTTCGGGGATATGCTGCTTTCATGGGAGCCCAGCTCATCCAGAGTTTGTTCTTCACACAAATCATCCCTGGAAAATCAATATTGGAAATTTTTGGTCTTAGCTTTTACTCCTTCACCAAAAAAAAAAATTCCTTTCAATCCAAAAACCCTGAATTGAATGAACTTCATTAGAAAGAGGAAATAGAAGGAACCTAATTATTCCTATTTTTCTCGATATTCCCTACCAGTCACATTTTCACACCTCTCATCCAGCTCTGACTATTGTTTTATTCGGTTGTTCTTTTTTTAGCTATGGAACATGTTTGTTCTAGACTATTAATCACCGGGGCAGCGCTGTTGCGCGTACTCCCAAACATTGTTATGCATTTCTTTTTTTAGAACATTAGCTCAGGAATTCTACTAATTAGCGGAATCTTCCACATTTGACAATCTCCATCCAAAACTTTGCATATTATGTAATGTGTGTTTAGACAAAGTGACAGAAATTTTGCTTGCTCGTTAGGTGGATAATTAGCTCCCTGACCACCAAAGTAGAGTTTGTTAGAGGGCAGGAAGTGCATTAGTACTTAACAGTATAGTTAGCTGATATAGCATACCTGTCAACTTTTATCTGTAAAAAAAAAGGGGGGGGGGGACAGGAAGTGACATCACGTAACTTCCTGTATTTGAAATGAGGTTCTTCCGCGTTCCAAATGAAATAACTTTTAAATGGTGTTACTCTCCCTGCTAACGTGATTTACCAATTCCTGGCCCACCAAGTACAGATGCACATGCCTTGGATTTATATGAAGCCATGTATTTAAACAAATATATTTTCATTCAAATATATCAACAGGCAGCTGTTACTGTAACTGTTCAAGGTTATTATTGCCTCCATATGCCGCTAATTCTGACTTTTCTTTTTCCCCCTGAATTTTATAAAGCCACATTTTCTCATCCTGAGCCGCTGGTAGAAGTTTGCTTACCGCCATAAACTCCAAAGCTGTGAACATGGGGGAAAAAATGTAATAAAATCGGATTAGTGATAAACACCTGTCACCATCATTCCTCATTCATACTTTACATTCTTCTTCAAAGATGTTGTCTACGCTGGACAGGTCCTGCATCTCGATCTGCGTATCTGTATCTCAAGATTGGTTCTTTTATCTTTTTGTTTCTACTTTTCTCATTTCCTGTCTTCTTTTCATTTAATTTTCCTTTGTTCTTTTGTCTTATACCTGACCGGCAACTTTTATTGTTGGTCTCTCTCTTGTTTTCTACCTCTCCTCTGTCCTCCCTGTTACTTTAAGGCAGTGGTTCCCAAACCAGGGGGTAGGTCCCCTGGGGGCGCGAAGGTATTCCAGGGGGGCGCGGGCCCTCATGCTTAACCTATGTTTGAATGGAGAGGGGTGGCTCGATAATATTGCTAAATAGAAAAAGGGGGGCCCTGCAAATAATAACATGTTCAGAAGCTTTGTGAATAACTCACAATATTAGATTATTACCTGTATCAGGTAAATTAGCACTGCAACCACTAGATGGCGCTGCAGATGTGCCAGGTTACATAGGACAGCATGGGGGGGGAGTGATCCGTTCTCCTGCAGCTGCCTCATTAGATCGGAGACACATGGAGCAGTGAGTTTGCTCTTCTGTGGCTCCAATCTCTGCCCGAACCCAGAGCACAGCCGTCTCCCTTGCTCTGCCGATATCTGACAGCAGCGTGATGACGGCAGCAGGGTACCTCGGACGGCTCGAATATCGAGCCATCTGTACCCTGCTTTTTTACATTTTAAATATCAAGAGTTGGTGAAGTTACCTTTACCTTACCGACATATAAAACAATTCTGCAGCAGTAAAGGACCTCCCCATATGCTCTCCGAGGATTTATCCTGATTTGCCATTAAACATCTCAAGCAGCGACCATTTCAGTCCAGCAAAGACTAGAGATGGACAAATTTTTTTAAAAAAATTCAACGATTTCGAGGTAATTGCAAAGCCCCTGAGCATGGTATTATAACCAAACTTGCTGGAGATGTAGAGAAGGGTTGGGGGGTATACTAGAAAAGTATGACTCTAACACAAATCGTTTTTGCACAAATTAAGCTCAAAGTCAAGTAAAAATGTCGAAAATCTGAATTTCGACTTTGATTTTTAACTTAATTAATGCAAAAACGACATGTGCTAGAGCAAAACTTTTTTTTTCAAATGTTCCCACAACCCTTCTCTACATCTCCAGCAGTTTTGGATATGATACCAATTTCAGAGGCTTTTCAATCAGTTCACAAAGTTAGAAAGTCAAAAAATTCGACCATCTCTAGTAATGACTTCTGCACATCGACCAATAGCTCGTCCTCCTTCCTAGCCAGTACCATTGGGGGGAAAGGGAAAAGGTAATCACATTAATAGAAGGAGTTAGGAAAAGGAATTAAAAGTTATACGAAGTAGAAGTGTACAGACTGAAAAGCAATGGCTGAGTGCTTTTCTCAGGAATCGTTGCATTTTGGCGAATCCAATTAAAGTATTACAAACATAGAAGTCTGAGTGCTCGTATAATGTACCGAGCCATTAGTACGCAGCCTTTTAAACGGCTTGTTACACTTGTTCTCTTTTAACTTTGCTCAAAAACAAAATCGCTGCATAATATAAAAATGCAACTCCAAGCTATCAAAGATATTAATTCACAGAAGTGTGCAGCGAAGGTCTTTGCAACCCCACTGCGGTCATCATTGTGTCGCACAATGTACAGAGAGCTGAGCTGTAGGATGTGCCCAGTGGAACCTAACAATAGAGATGGTCGCATTTTTTGACTAGCTGACTTTGTGAGCTGATTGCAAAGCCCCTGAACGTATCATCATCCAAATTGCTGGAGATGTAGAGAAGGGTTGTGGGAACATTTGAAAAAAAGGTTTTTCTCTAGCACATAATAAATCAAGTTCAAAATCGAAATTCTGATTTTCGAAATTTTGACTTGACTTTGAACTTAATTTATGCAGAGTATGTTAGAGACATACTTTTTTTGGATAATACCCCCCCAACCCTTCTCTACATCTCCAGCAAGTTTGGTGATGATACCATGTTCAGGGGCTTTGCAATTAACTTGAAATCGTCAATTTTTTTTGATCATCTCTACCTACCAATAGAAAATGGCTGTAGTCATCCACGGGAGGGCGGGCACAGGACCAGCCACCCTTCACAAGAAGACAAAGCAGCAGTGACTCGTCTTGATTACAGGAAGCTCCTACATAAATGATAAAAGTCACTCTGGATTGGATCACATTATTTATTTCACATAATATAATTTATTTGCACAAAGTACACTTTGATTCCAAGATGGTGATTTACCAATTCCTGGCCCACCAAGTACAGATGCACATGCCTTGGATTTATATGAAG
>CM070034.1:171498944-171509446 GCA_036250615.1 Ptychadena robeensis
TCCACCCCTCCGTATATCACAATGTTTATACCCCCGACAGACACTTAAGTAGTGTGAGCGAGGAAATAAATGATGGTCAGGCTTAAAGGCTCCATAGAAAATAATAAGGAACATAGTGACGAATGGCTGGATTCAATTATAAAGTTATTTATTAAAATCTTAGCTCAGCATTGTGAAAAGAAAATCCTTCTATATGTTCGTTAAAGTAAAAAATTATTATTATCATTTATTTATATAGTGCTAACATATTACGCAGCGCTGTACAATACATTATCGTGGAGATACAACAAAATATAGTACACACAGGAACAGGTTATGACATAGGAGCAGTAAGGACCCTGCCTGGACGGGCTTACAATCTAATAGGTTGGGGGAACAGAGTATACAATAGGTGGGGGGGGGGCACTGGTATGGTTGTGATGTTAGAGGTGAAGAGGTGGGTCTTCAGGACTTTTTAAAGACTGCTGAAGGTAGGAGCAAGTCTAATGAGACGAGGGAGAGAGTTACAGAGAGTAGGAGCGGCCCTAGAGAAGTCCTATAGCCAGGCATGAGATGATTTTTTGAGTGGGGATTTCATTAGTAGGTTGCTGGAGGAGCGGAGGGGGTGGTTAGGGGTGTATTTGTGTACCAGGTTGGAGATGTAAGGAGAACAGAAGGTGTGGGGACAGTTAGGGGTGTATTTGTGTACCAGGTTGGAGATGTAAGGAGGACAGGAGGTGTGGGGGACAGTTAGGGGTATATTTATGTACCAGGTTGGAGATGTAAGGAGGACAGGGGGTGTAGGGGGCAGTTAGGGGTATATTTATGTACCAGGTTGGAGATGTAAGGAGGACAGGAGGTGTGGAGTGATTTAAAAGCAAGGCACAGGACTTTGAATGTAATTCTGTGCACAATTGGAAGCCAGTGTAGAGATTTGCAGAGAGGAGCAGCAGATGAGGAGGAGTGGTTAGAGGAGTAAATTTCCTTTACGACAGCATTGACCATAGTAGAAGGAATGGCTCTTCTACCTACATCTGACTCTTTGCTGGCATAGCTGAGTAATGACCACACCCCTATCCTTGAGCATCTTCCCATAGGCTAGTGATAAAGGGGGAGTGCCTGTCCAGATCACATTGTGCTGTGGACATCACTGTCTGTTTGTCATTGGACTGCGAAGTTATAATAGGACAAGCTGTTCCATTATTGTAACAAAACTAGACTACGAAACTAGAGATCGTTAGTAGAGCGATTTCCGGTCTGAATATTTATTTCTGTAACTCCACTTTCACACCGGTGGAATTGATGTCATTAGAATGGCGCAGCTCATGTAACTCATAAGGAACCCTATACGAGCGACGCCGTTCCTTTAAACATCAGATCTCCGTTGAAATATCACACGGCCGTCCAGCGCAACATCTCCTCTCTCACAGAAACACCGTAATGCAATTTTAATGTCTATTAAGGCATTAGTTCATCACTCTGATGCAAAGAATTTGACGGCAGAGCAGATGACCCATCTAGCGTTTATGGATTCCGATTGGCTACAAAACTTTTATGCCATTAGATCGCCAGCCTGGGACGGTACTGGAATCAATTGGCAGGTCCGCTCCGATTCAGAATCGTTGCGGGCAATTGGGGAAGTACTGAGCTTCTGAAGCTTCCAAAGCCTCCTGTTTGTTATGGAACATCTCCCTTGATAAAGGGTTTGCAGATCAGTTGGTCACTAGAGATGGTCTCAAATATTTAACTAATTCATTTGTGAGTTAATTGCAAAACCCCTGAACATGGTATCACCACCTAGATTGCTGGAGATGTTTAGTTGTGGAAACATAACAAAAAAAGTTCCAGCACGTTCAGTTTTGGCATTAGCTTACTTCAAAGTCGACATTTTTTGTTGACTTTAAACTTGTTTGTATTGTTCCCACAACCCTTCTGTAGATCTCCAACAAGTTTGGTCATCCGTAGAGATGGTCGAATTTTTTGACTTGCTAACTTTGTGAGCTGATTGCAAAGCCCCTGAACATGGTATCATCACCAAAATTGCTGGAGATGTAGAGCAGGGTGGTGGGGAATATTTGAAAAAAAGTGTTGCTCTAGCACATGTAGTTTTTGCATAAATTAACCTCCCTAGCGCACCGCTTACAATGGCACGATACGGGCGATCAACTTTCCCAGTTGTCACAACAGATAGAGAAGAGGTTTCCTCTACCACCCAGACCGCAGTGTACAGAGTACACTGCCTGCCGTTTCCGGCATCTCGCCGGAGCTCTACGTGCAGCTGTTGTCATTACTGACAACAGCTACGTGAGAGGGGAAGCCGGCGCTCCTCCATTAACATGGAGGTCTTTGGCGCCGGCCCCCCAACCCCCCGCCCCCTTCCGCGTCACCGTGACGCGATCGGGGCGGTGCTGCGATGAAAACAATCGCTGCAGCTTTCCGGGGAGGCATAGGGTCTCCCCGCTGCCTGCTTTCCCGGCGGTTGAGGCGAGCCTGAAGCTCAGGCGAGCTAGGCTCATCTCAACCGCTAGGGAGGTTAAGTTCAAAATCAAAGTCGAAATTCTGATTTTTGAAATTTTTACTTGACTTTGAACTTAATTTATGAAAAAAAACTATTTGTGTTAGAGACATACTTTTTTTTGTTGTATACCCCCCAACCCTTCTCTACATCTCCAGCAAGTGTGGTGATGATACCATGTTCAGGGGCTTTGCAATGAACTCGAAATGTTTGAAATGGTTGATTTTTTTTTTTAACAAATTCGACCATCTCTAGTGATCAAGGGCTTTACAATTAACGCACAACGTCAGCTAGTTGAAATTTTATTAACAAATTTGACCATCTTTATTGGTTGCCAACAAAAGGTTGGTTCATAAGAAGGCCGCAACCTTTAAATGTGTTTTAGGTCTTTGAGTTGACTCCGAACTATGATTTACCTACTTGCCCTGCTTTCTAATCCACTGGTACCTGTGGTTGTGTGTGGGGGTCCATGTGGTGAATTCATTAGCACCCTATGTCACTCTGAACAACCAAGGTTTTTGGCTTGATTGGCCTTTATACGTTGACCTTTACAAAAGGATTCATGGCCAAGCTGGCAAGGAAGCCTACACAAGGGAGCTTTGGGTTCATAGTCCTCTCCTCCTCCTGTGTCATAACCTGTACCTGTGTGTTATATTGTGTTGCATCCCCACCCTAATGTATTGTACAGCGCTGTGTTATCAATATATCAATAAATGATAATAATAATAAATACACAAGGGAGCTTTGGGTTCATACAGCACAATGACCCTGTTACTTTACATGCCCAAAAATTCTAGTTTAATGAATATGTTACCAGCACGGCACGTTAATCAGTCCCTTCATTTGCACTTAATTAGCATGCCATGTGTTCCATAGCCTTGGCCAGCTTTTGCATTTATTAGATTCATCTTTACAAATTTTTTTTGCTGAAGATCTAAATATTATTACATTTCTATTTTACACTTATGACAATAAGCTCATGAACACGCGTGTTCCGTGCCATAATTATTGTTATTCTCAGCCATGCGCCTGTCAGTGGCTGTCATGAAAACCTGGCGATAGAGCAAATAATGATCATTATTCTTAGTAAAGTGAGACGACGTTTTTACACAAAAAAAAAAGTTATTTAAACATAAATATTGAGTCCCTATGTTCTATAAGCTCCGAGCTTACAACCCTCTAATGGGGATATTGATGCCTCAAAACCGACATCCACCAGTGACTATTTGGAATAACTGCCTGTTTTTCGGTTAAAGCCCCCGTTAGCAATGGGATTATTTATTTTGGTTTGAAATCTGAAGGACAGCTTGGAAAATGAAGGATAAAGAGCTTTTGCCATAAGAAGGAAAGATGTCCATGCACAATGTAGTATGTTTATAATGATGGAGACCAGTGGTCTATATACTGTGGGGGTTCAGCTCAAACGGCGTCTGTAAATGAGGGATAGCCACACGAACAGGATTCTTTTTAGGGCCCCTGCCTGTATGTATTGGTGCCACTCCAAAGTCCAAACACAAAGTCACCCTCAAAGGGGTTTATATCAGCCAAACAATAGTCCTGAAAATGCCAAGCCTCCTTAATGGCCTGCCTCCTAGCAGCCACCAGCTTGGGGCCACACACTCCCTGTGTGCCCTGTATTTACTGCGCCCTGCAGCACTGTCTCCAACCTCATCAGGGAGCCCTGACTAAGTGGCTTCAGTCTCTTTTGTTGAGACACACCCAGCCACCTCCCTGATATCCATCAGGTGTAATTCCTGGATAGAATGGAAAGGCCCACCCAGTTCCTTCCCTCCCATCCCAGAATCCAGTATCCCAAAACAAAAGCTAAACAAAACGGCACAACAACCTAATGTTGCAGCCCAACTTATTCCTGGACTCCTTCCATAATACACCTGATGGGTCCATTTACACCATGACAGACAAACAGTCTGTCACAATACATACAGGAACAAGGACACAAGGCCCACAACCTAGTACAACAAAGCAGAGTACTGTAAATGGTTAAATAATATAAAATAAAACAAAAGACAAGATACTCACATTAAAGGAGGTTTACAAGAATTGATCCCTCAGGGCCATGTTCTTTGGTTTGGTTGAAAAAGAGTGTCCGCTCGAAACATGTCCCATTGTTCCTGCTGAGACCTCCAGCATCTGTAACCAGAAACTGATCTCATCCCCAACCAGGAAGTGACATCATCCTAAAAAGCACATTGCCCTGAGAGATCAATCCTTGTAGACCTCCTTTAATGTGAGTATCTTGTGTTTTATTTTATGTCATATCATTTAACCATTTACAGTACCTTCCTTTGTTGTACTAGGTTGTGCGCCTCGTGTCCTTGTTCCTATTTGTCTGTTACAGGGGGCCACACTCCTCCATTTTGAAAGATGCATACCTACATGAAACTTAAACACCCACCCCTCATACTGACCCAATTTTACTCTGTGATCTTTGCCCAGGCCCCATACACCTACTGAGGGCCCTTCTGGCCACTGACATCACTGTAACTGTGTAATCCCTGCTGACGGTTGTGTGCAACTATCTATTATCTTTCTGCTGTCTACTGTATATATACACATATGGGAAATGTATAGACTGAGTCTACGTCTCCACTGCGTGTGATGGACGTGTTACCTGAGGGCGGCGGGAGTATGTTTTGCCCATGTTAAGGTACAGGTAAAGGTAAGATTGATGCACAAACAGCAAGGGAGCAAGCAGAAGTGTAGTCAGGAACAAGTGTAGGTCAGTAGCCGATGGTGTCATGGCATTTACTAATAAGATATATGGATTCAAGACTGGAGACTCAACCTCACAACAAGTTGATGCTAGGCCTACTGCCTTCAGAATATCCACCTCTGCCTGCTGTCAATCAGTTGTCAAATATCGGAGCTTTATTACCTGTAGAACGTCTAAAATGCATCATCTTCTAACTTTCAATCTCTTGGTCCCTCTCAAATCTCATTCGAGGCCAAGTGTTACAATCTACGTTCAGGCTCAGCATCCAGGGCCTAAAAGAGCAACAGAGGTACAGGCAGGATCGATGCACATACAGAGAGGGAGCAAGCAGAAGCGTAGTCAGGAACAAGTGTAGGTCAGAAGGTAGGTAGGTAGGTCATGATGGTGTCATGGTATTCACTGATAAGACATGTGGATTCGAGACTGGGGACTCAACCTCACAACAAGTTGATGCTAGGCCTATTGCCTTCAAAATATTCACCCTCGCCTGCTGTCAATCAGCCGCAAATACCAGAGCTTTATTACCAGTAGAGCGTCTAAAATGCGTCATCTTTTAACTTTCAATCTCTTGGTCCCTCTCAAGTCTCATTCTAGGCCAAGTGTTACAATCTACGTTCAGGCTCAGCTTCCAGGGCCTAAAACAGCAACACAGGTACAGGCAGGATTGATGCACAGAGAGGTAGGTCAGAAGCTGATGGTGTCATGGTATTCACTGATAAGACATGTGGATTCGAGACTGGGGACTCAACCTCACAACAAGTTGATGCTAGGACTACTGCCTTCAGATTATCCACCTTCGCCTGCTGTCAATCACTTGTCAAATACTAGAACTTCAGCATCAGTAGAGCGTCTAAATACGTCAGTTGATCAATAGGGTTAGGCTTGAAGGTGCATAATTTCCACATGTGCAAACATTAAGTCCCTATGTACATAGACCGCCTAGGGACACGGTTATTACTTTGAAGACTCGTTCTTGCCGGCACCGTAGTTCATCACAGTTATTAGATAACCTTAGACCGAAACACGTTTACTTTAAATATCTCGTGGCGCCAAATCAGATCACAGGCAGAAACACTCCTCTCCACTACCAACCCAGAGTCATTCGCCTAATGCAGGCATAGTGCTATTTCATCACGGAGTCTTCTTTTTACTTCACTATCCACAACGGTAGCATGTTTCTAGCATGTCGGCACGATAGCGAAGTAGTTGGGAGTCTTGTTGTGAGACTATAAATCATTCAAAGGGTGACCTACTTACCGGAGAACTCTGGCTAAAATCCCAAACCCAACATAAGAACAAAGGCTTTGACTTTTAAAATTGCAGCATAGACATGACACAGACATGATTAATGGCCGACGATATATGATGATCTCGGACGTCAGCAGAATCCGAAAATTACCTATAAAACCGGAGTATGGTCTTGGAGCACCTTGTGGATGAATGCTTGGGTCAGGACATATCTGATCATTCTATAGTTAGATTAAAAGTTCAACCTTGAAAGTTTGGGTGTAAGAGTCGGCTCGTTATTTATTATCCACTTCCTATTCCTACAGTGGGCACTGTCACATGGTCTACATTGATGGCCAGACCGCCCCTTAGTGATGCCAAACATGATTAAGACATCCTTCTAGACCCGTGGTTCCCAAACTGGGGGGGCACTGGCCCTTATTCTTAACCTGTATTTGAATGGGTAGGGGGGGCTCCATAATGTTCCTAAATAGAATAAGGGGGCCCTGCAAGGAAAGTTTGGGAACCACTGTTCTAGACCCTAGAGATGGACTACAAAAGAATAGTGATGACCAAACTGTCCGCATGTTACCCCGGCGAACAGTACGGGAGTTCGACCCACCCTGTTCACCGGTGGGAAGAAGGTGACAGTGGAAGTATTTTTTCACCAGATACCGGATATCGAAACAGAGAACTGTGGGTTCCAGGTACCATTTTTTTTTCGATTCAGATTTCACATGAACAGGTGGACGTCGGACTCAAAACCATGTAATATGAGGGACTTTCTAAACCATCAAGTCTACCTGTGTTCAATCGCAGAGGACCCGGCACTACATCGTTGTTGGTAGATCTAAAGGATATCTGACATAGAGGTGTATGACCAGTTTTAGAAAAACGTATGATTAGGTTGACCTTCCCTGATTCCCTGATCAGCATAATCTGTTCCTGTCTCACTTCTGGTTCCATAGCAAGCTAAAACAGGATCAGCCAATCAGAACAGCACTAATTAATCAGCTGATCATTTGCTCCTCCATGAGTTCCCTTGAAGAAGAACCTTTCTGTGAGAACTTGCCATTTCATTAGACACTATGGAACATAGAGTTTCATTTCCCATAACCTCCCTAGCGGTATGTCTGTAATGTGCAGTTCCCAACGGGCAATCAAAGCAGAGTGACTACAAGACGCACTTTTTCACCCCCAAAATCGTGAGGGAAAAAGTGCCTACATCTTATGACCTGAACACCCGACCACCCACGCAAGCATCCTTACCCTCCCGGCAAGAAGATTAGCCGGGGAGGTGGAGGAGCAGTCAGATGGTAGGTCCGCCCACGTCCAGATCTTCCATCTGTACAGTATTGTTTATATATGCCATTCCCTGCTGATATAAGCTGTTTTGCTTAGAGCCCTGCTGATATAAGCAATACAGCAGATGCCAGCCAGCATCTCTTCCATCTATCTGTGCCTGTGTGTAAGCTGCACTCATGGCACAGCTTCCACACAGCCTAGTGGGGAGAGACATGAATGCTCTCCCCCCCCCCCCCCCCCCCCCCCCCCCCCCCCCCCCCCCCCCCCCCCCCCCCCCCCCCCCGCTCCCCCCTTCCCTGTGTATGAAAAAGATGACAATGTGCCATGAAGTGTGCTCTCTAGTGACACCTTTTTCAGCTGTGGCTGAAATTTGGTACTGCAGGGGATTTTTGCAGATTGATTTGAACACTTATATTTTTTTCTGCTGTGAATAGTGGATGTGTCTTATGTTCAGGAGCATCTTCTAGTCCGAAAAATACTCCCATTTTCAGACACACAGCATCCATCTCAGTAAAAAAAAAGTATTTCTTTATTTGACTCTTCTGTACAGCCTGGAGCTCTTGCATTAGTAGAGATGGAGCCCAAACATTTTTTTTACTTATTTAGTCTAGTTGAGTCTGGAGCCTGTGAGAGGTACTAATGATGTTCGGTCTATTTTATGTGCAGTTCTCCGGGAATGAGGGAATTGCGTTACCCTTGTTTCAGCCGCCGAGGGAAAATCTACTCAAATATATATGCATGTAATTAGCGTCGCTTCTTCTCTAAACAAGTGTTTGTCAGCCACACGAGCGGCCCTTCCATTCTCCGTTACGGACGTGTTTCAGCACCGAAGGCCGGGACGTGTCTTGATTACAGCCACAGAGAATGATTGCAATTAACAATTTGGAACGACAAAGCCGATATTTTATTAATTCTAGAAGCCATATTTCCCCAGGCAACGGCATATGTACCATTTGGACACCTCATTTATTCTCAGCTCTAAAAAGTCTCGATAATTAAAAGAGATGACGAAAGGAAAACGTATCAATCTCCATCAAACTCCGCTCGCAGATGGAATGTGTGGAGAATGGAAATGGTGGTGAGCAATGGTAGCTGGGAACTCACCGGTCCTGTATGTTATTCAATACATGGATTATTTAAAGCGGACCCATCGCCTGCTTTCTCCCTTGTTATGATCAGCGCCGCAAGTGGTGATATTAGTCCCCAACCTTGTTATGATCAGCGCCGCAAGTGGTGATATTAGTCCCCAACCTGCGGCCCCTTGGGTATTCTTCCACACCCCCCGAAACCTAACTGTTAAGGCATAGGAAATTAAACACACCTCATTCATACAACTAACGACAGAGACCGTGATATACTCTTTGTAAAAGTTTTATATACCGTTTCCCCGATGATAAGGCGCTGTCTTATATTTTTTAAAACGCCAAAATATGCCCTAGGTCTTCTTTTCAGGGGGATGTCTTATTCTGATTACTCTTTGGAAATCATTGTCCCCTTCTGATCACTCTGTGCCAATAATTGTCCCTTTCTGGTCACTCTGTGCCATTCATTGTCCCCTTCTGATCACTCTGTGCCCATCAGTGTCCCCTTCTGATCACTCTATGCCAACCATTGTCCCCTTCTGAACACTCTATGCCAATCAGTGTCCCCTTCTGATCACTCTGTGCCAATCATTGTCCCCTTTGATCACTCTGTGCCAATCATTGTCCCTTTTGATCACTCTATGCCAAGCATTGTCCCCTTCTGATCACTCTGTGCCAATCATTGTCCCCTTTGATCACTCTATGCCAATCATTGTCCCCTTTGATCACTCTGTGCCAATCATTGTCCCCTTTGATCACTCTATGCCAAGCATTGTCCCCTTCTGATCACTCTGTGCCATTCATTGTCCCCTTCTGATCACTCTGTGCCAATCATTGTCCCCTTTGATTACTCTGTGCCAATCATTGTCCCCTTCTAATCACTCTTCTAATCAACATAAACAAAACAGGTTACAGGTTATAATACCCCAAACACCCAGTCCAACCAATCAGGGAGGGAGAGGGAAATCTGAAAAGTATCTGCCCCCTGCTGACTCTTCCTTATCAAACTTCCCGAGCCTGCTCACCTAGAACACTCCCCCATTCCCTACATACCCATCTCCATTCCAAAACCAGTCACCCTGGTCAAGCTGCCCTCCCACCTACGCTTTCACCCCGGTTCTGAGCATACAGGAACAAGCACACGGTATAACCGCAGATCTATATATACTCTCTGAGAATAGTTTCACTTTAGTATTGGAAGAAGAGGGAACCACATGGAGTTGGCTAATTGCAGCTGCTGAGTAATGAGATAGGATTTCCAGCGCGGAATACCTTGCATGTGTTGGTTACATGTCTCGGCGGGGGGCAGTCCTCTGCGTTCCAGTTGTTTGGAAATGCCTAGCGTTGGAATTTTCCCAGGCTCGTTCGTATCCTTTGGAAGTATCATCGCATTGTGTTCGAAGGGTCGTATTAGGGATTGTGAAACTGATACGAATCAACCAACAGTGCGTCACCCTTTGTCCTTCCAGCAAGCTGTGTAGGATCTGGCCATGGTTTACGAAGGCTTGGCCATCAGGAACTCGTTTCCCTCATTTGTTGGAGGCCTTGGTGAAGAGCTTTTGAGGAAATAAAAAAATGTATTGTTGTACATCGCCATCCTCCAGGTTCTCTACACAACACCAGTGTTAATAAGACTGCTCCAGCAGCCACAGGCCTGGAC